>QEPC01008826.1:2471686-2510880 GCA_003113815.1 Sphenodon punctatus
TTGGTGATGATCTATAAAGCCCTACACGGTCTGGGCCCCTCATACCTCAGGGACCGCCTCGCCCTCCGCGCCCCAGAGCGGCTCCTGCGGTCTGCCGGGGGTGCCTTCCTGGAGGTCCCCCGTGTTAAGCGGGGGGCCACAATGGAGAGGGCATTCTCGGTAGTTGGGCCGCGGCTTTGGAACTCCCTTCCGGAGGAAGCTCGCCTGGCCCCCAGACTGTTAACATTCCGGCGAAGTTGTAAGACCTGGCTGTTCGCCCAGGCCTTTGGGAGGGAGGGTGGGTAGGGAAGGGTGTTTTAGCTCCCCCATCTACTTTGGTTTTATATTGTATCTTAGTCCTGTTTTAATATTTTACAATATTTATGAGAATTTTAATGATTTTATTGTATTTTAATGTTTTGGAAGCCGCCCTGAGCTGCATGGCAGGAGGGGCGGGGTATAAATTTATGAAATAAATAAAATAAAATAAATATTTTAGCTGAGTACAAGGCTTGAGTTTCTGGGAGCTACTCAGTATTACTGTTGAATACTCGGTATCACTTGATACTCTGTTTACTAAGTATTTTACCAACTCCCCAAAGTGGCGAGAAGGGGTGCAGGACAAGGGGCAGGTGTGGTGGGCAGAAAGGGGAGCAAGAACATCACACTCACCAAGAGGATTTGCTGGTGAAGTTGAAGTGGAGCTGGCTTGCCATGAGGTCCACCCAGTGCTGCAACCCTGGTCAGGTGCCCCAGTGCTGCACACTTCCTGGCTGCAGGCTGGGAGATCTGGCCACCATCTTTTCTCTAGGAGCATGCTGGGAACTGTAGTCCAGCATGATCCCAGAGAACCAGCATTATGCTCCCTGGGAGTATGCTGGACTACATTCCTAGCATGCTTCCAGAAGAAAGATGGCAGCCAAATCTCCCAGCCTGCAGCTGGGAGGCCTGCAATGCTGGGGCACCTGGCCAGGGTCGCAGTGCTGGCGGAACCGTATCGGTGGTGGCAGGCAGCAAGCCTACTCTGCTTCAACTCCATTGGTGCGTCCAATCCTCTTGGTGAGTTTTCTGCCAACTGCGACTGCCCCCCTTCCTGTGCACAATGTTCAAGTCCTCGATTCCTCAGTTTACTGAGTACCGAATATCATATCAATTTCTTGGTTTACTCAGTAAACCGCGTCAGACTCTCATCCATGCGTTCATCACTTCTAGGTTGGATTACTGCAACACGCTCTACGTGGGGCTGCCCTTGGTGACGGTTCGGAAGCTGCAGCTGGTGCAGAATGCTGCGGCCTGCCTCCTAACAGGGTCGTGCCGTACAGAGCACATTACACCCGTGCTCCAGGCTCTGTACTGGCTGCTTCTAGCATTCCGGGCCTGACTCAAGGTGCTGATGTTGACCTTTAAAGCCCTACATGGCCTGGGCTCCTCCTACCTGAGAGACAGTCATCCTGGGCGCTGGGCCCTGGAACGATTTCTGTGATCCACTGGGGTTGCCTTCTTGGAGGTCCCCCGGGTAAACTGGGGGGCCAGAATGGAGAGGGCATTCTCAGTGGTTGCACTGCAGCTGTGGCACTCCCTTCCAGAGGAGGCTCGCCTGGCTCCCAGCTTGTTGGTCTTCCTGTAAGACCTGGCTGTTTGTCCAGGCCTTTGGGGGAGGGGGGTAAAGGGATAGGGAGTGAGATTTGTAGCCAGCGGGTCTTATCTCTGTTTATCACATTTATTGTCTTTGTAAACCCCCCCTTGTATATTTTATGTTTTAAATTATGTAAGCTGTCTCGAGCTGCCATGAGACTGGATGGGGCGAGGTAGAATTAAATAAATAAATACCAGGATCCTTGGTAAAAACTGAGGAAAAATGAGTACTGAGTTACAGTCTTCACGAAAAGTGTTGTCTGAGAGTGATCTAAGGAGAGAACGATTACCATGTTGGTTCTACATGTAAGAGAAAGAATAACTTTGATGGTATCTTTTATTGGACCTAACTTCTGTTGGGGCCGCATAAGTTGAGCTTTCAGGCCACATAAGTTCCTTCTTCAGGCATGTAGCAAGTCAGAACTACAGATTGACCAAATGCAACAAAAGCAGTCACTTGTGGGAGGGGAAGAAAGTCATTGGCTTATCAAATATTTAAATACAATGCACTGAAATACAGTGAGGGAAATCAATAATCCGATGATATGCATATAACCACACAGAAGGTAAATACAGACTATGCATGGAGGGGATGTAGGAAAGATTTTCAAAGGAGAGAGATGATTTGCACATCAAAGCATTTTTTTAAAATGTAGGAAGCAGAGCAGGTAGGTGAAAAGGACAAGATGACAGTTGCATGCTTACTTATGAAGCCCAAATCTATATTTAATACTTTGGCATCCAACTAAGTTATGAATTTTAGTTCCCATACAAGGTGTCATACAGGAGAAGAATAGAGAAACCAGAAATGAAGTAATCGCTTTGGAAAAAGAGAACACCCTGAGTAGGATCAATGGTTTTGTTTTCCTTTTGAAAGAATTAATATCCATATTTCCAAAGATGTGGCCCACTTTTATTTGCTCCCATAATTAATAGAAGATGTACAGGGTAAAAATTTTCAAAGGCTGTAATCCTCAAACCACTTACTCTGGAGTGGTTCTATCAAGTGAAATTAATGGGACCAGTTGGAGTTAGTAGTTTGGGAATTATGTTCTATGTATGTTACTTTGTAAATTAGATTTGTAGCACAATCCTCTGGCTGTCTTAACACCCGCATGAGTCCCATCCACTTCAGTGGAGCCTGCATTGCTTCTAAGTGCTAGCACTAAACCGCCACAGAATCATGCTTCTAAGGGTAATTTCAGAGGTTACGAAAATACCTTTCACCACAGTGGATCCCCTGTGGTGGTGGCGTTTCTGGGAACATCTGTTTGGTGCAGGCCAGATGTTTACCATGGTGAAGCCCCAGCCGGGATCAAGCTTGATCATGGTTCTCGACCTCTGGCCGGCCGGAGGTCGAGAATCGTGGTTAGAGTGGCCACAATCCGGAACGGGGATGGTGATAGCGGCGCTGCACGTTCACTCGCCAACCCCGTCCCGGAACCAGGACCCAACCACAGGATGGGGTCAGGCGCAGCGGCCTCATTGGCTGCTGCCCCCGCCCGTCTCCCTGTGGCCGGCCAGCCGGTCGCGGGAGTGCGGGGGCGGAGCTGAGTGGCCGCACATCGCGTCACCCAGCCCCGCCCCCTCCTGGTGCAGCCCCGATCCCCCTCAGGGATCAGGCCAGCACATCTAAAGGCCGGCTGGCCTGATTACGGACCTGGATCCGAGACAGATCCCGGCACACGGTTCAGCGTGGCGGGTCTCTGGGCCTGTTGCATCTGAAATTACCCTAAGACACCTAGTGTGTTTATATGAGCTTTATTTCTCCTGGACTTCAAAGTCCAGGAGGAAAAAAAACTGCAGAGTGGAGTGGGGTGGTTAGATGTTCACCCCTGCTACCAGAAGTCGACCAGATGCCACTGGAAACAGCAGGTGCTGGGGAACCTGTGCATGCTCAGAGACCTGGACTTCTAAAACCTTGATATCGGGGTTTTAGAAATCCGTGTCTCTAAGCATGTACGAGTTCCCCAGCACCCACTGTTTCCAATAGCACCCAGCCAACTTTGGGTAGCAGGGGTGAATGTCTACTCCCCACCCCACACCTGTGCATGCGCAAGTTTTTCTCCCAAACTCTGAAGTACACCCCTAGTTCTTTTTGAAAATGTTTTAAATACACATATCCCTGTAGTCATCCTTTTTTGAAAATTACACCTACAATTATTTGTGGGAGAAATCAATCTATGTCTCAAAATTATGCTCATAGGTGGGTGAATAATACATCCTGAGTTATGATCAGATGTTTCCACAGTGACCTTCATGCATGATCTGCTGCTCCTAAACCCTTGGTCAACCACTACAAAGAGGATTGCAAAATGTGCTATTTGCTGTGGATAATTTTTTGCCAAAGAAATCTGTTTAATTTAGAAGGGTGATAATTTTCTTCTTCTGGCAGATGACCTATTGATTAACTTCAGATAACCCCTTTTAATGATCACTGGTCACATTCAGAGCCTTGCCTAATTTGTTTGCTTTATACCATGTGCCTTACCGGAATGGATGGAATTGCTGAGTTGATGGGTTACTACACAAAGCAACTAGTGGTTGTTTTTTGTGGTGGTGTGTTTTTTTGTTTGGTGTTTTTAAAGAAATGTACTTGTTTTGCAAGTTCGTCCATTGATGGTCTATGCAAGGCCTTCTGTACTATGGGCCCAGGTCAATGCCCACTCACTATGAGGCACAAGCAGAGTGTGGACAGGCAGGTGGAACTGAGAATACCATGGTCCTATTTTAACAAAGCAGTTGCACACAGTGGGATTTCTTAGGCTTTCTGTGTGGTTTGAATTTCTTCCCTTTAGTGAACTCTCGGAAACTAATACTTTGTTTGGGGAGAGGCAGAATGCAAATCCCATACATTTTCTGTGAATTGCAATTGTGAATGCTGGGGCATTCTGTTTTATAATGAGGCACCCAATCCTGCATGCACTGATGTTAATGGGAGCTATGAATACTGATGGCAATGGAAGCCGTATCAGGCCCCTAATGAAAGTAACACTAAGGCCCTTTTTACACAGACGCTCTAACACCCATAAAATGGGTGTTACATTTTAATATACATGTTGCAGGGCACCACTGCAGCCAATCACCATGGGCCCTGTGCACACATGATGACTCCCCCACTTCCTCTGGGTGGAGATGGTGCTGGCCGGTGGGTGGGAAGCATTTCCCTGGGTGGAGATGGGTGGGGGCGTCTGTGTAAACACCACTTTCGGTGGGTGTTGGTGAGCGTTTGCTCCCGGCCAACACCCATCTCCACCCACGGAGCAACGAACGCCACTGCCGGTTGCTCTGTGGGTGGGTGTGGGTGGAGATGGGAGATTGTATCATGTGTCTCACTTGGAACAATTTTTCAAATGTATCCTTTCAAATGTGTACTTTTACCTCTTCTTTTGATTCTGTATTTAAGCAATGTACATTATGAATATAAATGCATTCTTCTCCTAAACTCAGTGTCCGCCTAAGAGCACCGATTACCCTCTGTCAGTTTGTTTTCTAGTATTTTAGATGTTACTTTATTTAGATGTTTCTAGTATGTTAGATGTAACTGATCTGGCTTTTTGGTTTTAGATTTCTTTAACTTCTTGGATGTGTGCCTTTTATCCTGCAGTCCTTGAATGAAGATACACAAACCAGCTGAAGGGATGAAGAGATGGAAATATGCTGTGGTGCCAGTAAATTAGTCACACAGGAAAAAAAATAAAGTCACTACCCTGAGGGAAGTCTTAGCTCCGTCAATGAGTTTACCCTATAGAATGATTTCCATAAGCTTTCGTTACTTTTCTGTGTTGTGTGCTGTTAGATTATTGTGCTCTACCGCTGATTTCAAGCCTTCCGTTCAAACCCTGGTTTGGGAAAATAAACACATGCTGAACTATAAAATAAATGGCAATTAAGCAGGTACTTGTGTGCTGTCCTGAATCATGACTCTTCATAGCACTGCCTGGTCCACTTAGTGGCTTTGTAGGTGAGTCCTTCATCGTCCCTGTCTTCTAGTGAAAGACAGTGTACACTTAGTTTGGGGAGTTTCTTCCAATTTTTTTGAAAGGAATTGCTTCAACTTCACACTACTGCTGCGACCATGAAAAGTAAAACATTTCCAAGGCTTAAGGGAAAATAATCTCCTTTTCAACACGGGAAAGTTTATTCCTAGTAAAAAAGTAGAATAGATAAGTTTTAAAAAAAAAGTGTAGGACATATTTTATTATTAGGATATATTTCTATAGCACCAGCAATGTGCCTGGCTTTGTATAGCTGTGGTAAGAAAGAGGTCCCTGCTCTAATAATTACAGCATAGAATGGATAAAACACAAAGGGGAGGGGCACATCGGGAAAGACAGGGATACATTCATGGAGATGAAAAGTTGTAGGCCCATGCACTTAGCTCGGTTACACGGGTGGAGGGGGATCCTGAGGACAGACAGTACAAGGAGAATATAAATAAGGAATCTGTGAGGGTGAGGAGAAAGAGACAGCCTGATGGAAAAGGAAGGATTATAGGAGGGATCTGAAGGTCAGGAAGGAGGGAGAAGACAGCAGAGTGTATAGAACATTAAAAAAGCCACACTATCACATCTTTAGCGAATGCGTATTTGTACAGCCAATGGTGGGGATGTGTTCATTTATGCCACATGAGCATCTGATCCGTAGCGTGTTTCTGTGAAGAAAAATATGGAGGAAAATGACTGGCAGATGTTATTTATACGATACCTACTTACAAATTATGCAGAATGTCAAAAGAATAAATTTGGGGGGGCCAATACAGATTCATGCAGTTGTAGCTGAGAGCAGAATCTGCCCCTATACATATCACAAAAGACAGAATTAATTGTTTGGCTTCCAGTTCAGTGAGTGTCCTACATAGCCTAAACCCTTGTTACCCCACAAAGGGGGAAGACCGTTCCACACCCTGACTTTATAGTCCTGCCCACTGGCACTATTCCTGATTAAATAAAAAATAAGTAGAAAGAAATTTTTTAAAATTAATTCAGTCATGCGCACACACACACACACATAATATCCTTCGTCCTTCAAAACTGCTTTTCAAAAGAAAGGCGTTGCATATTGTTCAGTAGTTAAATAGCTCTTTGTTAGGCAGCGGTAGTAGAGCTTGTGAGGTGCCATGCTATCTGAACTGGGTTCTGATCTGATCCTCCTTGTGTCACCTGACTGTGACCACCATTGCAGTCCGTCATGGTGGGTGCAGGGCTGGCCACACACTTCTGGTTCTCACTGCCCTGCCCTGGCTATGGGCATGTTTGTTCAGTGGCCTGGACCATGTCTACCATGGTTTTCCTCTCCGGGTCAAGTCAGCCTGCTATTAGGCCATGGCGGCTGGTCATGGCAGCCCCAACCTGGCCCGAAGCAAATGCGATAGCCTGCTGTGACCCGCTATTGAGGTCCCAGCCTGGGCTAGCCACCGACCTGGCCCAAGGTAGGCCCAAGCCAACATCTCTCACCGCCTGCACATATGTGCAGGTGGGGTCTGGGCCACAGTGTGCTATTGCCACATTTATCATGCCGCCATCACATGTGCTTCTACCCATAGTTGCTAAAGGAAATATCACCATGTGGTTCTTTCAGGCTGTTTCTATGCAGCAACTTAATTTCAGCTGCTGCATAGGAATTGTTGAGTGGAGTGTTAATGTGGATGGCTAAATGCTTAATGTGGAATCTGGGCATTCTATTCAGATCCCTGTGTTTTTAAAATTGTGCCTACTCATTTAAACCATTTATAAGTAAAAACAAACATGTATTTCTCCATGAGATTTTTGGATTGATTATACATTTCCCCATTTTTTCTTATGATGAAATATTTATTTGGGGGGAATATGTTTTCTAAGGGGGTGTGTGTCCCAGGAATCATCTGTTTTAGGAAGGTTTAGAAACAATTAGAAGAGCAGATAGAGTCCATTTCAGCTGCTGGTCCTATGTCTGTAGAGGAGAAAAAGGTTTTTGTCTTAGTGCATTTATTTTCTTTTTTGTGTCTGTTTCCCCCAGTTTCCTTCTTCCATTTCCACCTGTTTATCCCTCTCCCCTTATAGCCTCACATGTAATGCACATACTGAGCTCTAGCAAAGCCCTCTAACGTGTGTAGAAAAACATAACTTAAGGTTATGGGAAGAATAAAGGTGACTGTTCACCATCTTAATAGGACAGTATCACTTATGTATGTGAGCTCTGTTTAATGCACCGTATAAGTGATTTCTCTGGTAGTTCCCAGTATCCATCCAGCAAGAGGAGCTTGTATCTGGGCTATGATGCAATGTATACAGCATGTTGTCCACCATGCCTCTCTGGAATGTTGCAAGCTCTCCTCTCAGGAGGAGGAGGAGGTGGCAAGAGGGTGGAGCCAAGCCAAAGTCTTTTAATGGCAGAATGAATGGCAGTGGAAAGTGCTGTCTGGATCTGTCCGGTGCATTGGCTGCTCCTCTGTTTCCAGCCACAAAGCCTGTGATTGCCTGTAGTGAAACTCTTTCAAAAATATATGCGTAGTTTTATTTCACTTTAGTTGCCAGTTGTCCTCCTGAACATGACTCGAATTTTGACAACTCGCAAAGTGGTGAAGACCTTGAAGGATGGACTTGGTCTTTGCCATGGGACTGCTCCACATCACTGGAGATTCTCAAGACCTGGTGTCAGATTAGTGAGCATGAAGGTAAGAGCAACCAACCTCTCTTTCTCTCTGTGTCTCTAGCATACATGTTTAGCAGGCTTATAGTGTGCTCCAAATAACATTGTTTACTGACAAGCCTACAACTGAGCACAACTAGGCTTCTAAGTTCTAATTTGTTAAAACTTGCTTGGCTGCAGAGCTTATTGACTTAGCAAACACCCTTTCTGTGTACTCTGAGCTGATAATTGTAGGATGTATTGCATCCAAAGGTCAGAGCTCACTATTCCTGCTAGAGAGTATTATCCTTTCAAATGCCTTAAATCTAAAACCATGGTCATCTACAGACCTTGTAAATTTGGCGGGGTGGGAAAGGAAGACAGAAAGGGCTTGGTGGTGGTGGTGGGGTTGGGGAGGAGATACGAGTCCTATGTGTACCCATAGGCTTGATAACAAATTGGGGAGGCTGTATCCTCCTCGCCCCCTGATTCCTTTCCAGATCTGCCTCTGCTTATGAGGTGTTATTGCTTCTTCTGCTGAAATAGGACTGAAATTACTCACATGGTTAGGAGAGCTGCTAATTCTAAAACTAACAGGTGGAGACACAGTAGTTTATTGGACCAATTTCTGTTGGTGAGGGTTTTACAGTTATCATTCTTTAGTTCTGACTTGTTACCAGTCTGAGAAAGGGCCCTGTGTGGCACGAAAGCTTTGCATACTGTCGCCAACAGAAAGTGGTCCAATAAAAGATACTGTCTTCTGAACTACTTTGTCTCCATCACATGCTTGGAGACAGACATGTTCTTAAGCACCTTGCTGAATCAGGACCACATAGGCATATATTTGCATTTTGACAGATGAGAATTTAGATTTGAGACTCTCATTAGCACTATAGGGGATGAAAAGCCAAAACGCAAGGCATCAAACTGAATATCTATCCTTTCATTTTGGCAGCTGGGTTACCATCACTTTAGAACCCAAATATTTTCCAGCCCTCTGCTGTGTGCCAGATTCAGCATTGCCTTTCGTTCTCCAGGGTTCTAACACTGTAACTTCACTGATTTCAACTGGGGCATGCTGGCATACACAAGGAGTAATGCAGTGCCAGGTTGGTCCTGGAGTGGAAGTTCTATAGACTTGAATGAAAGCTGCATCATTGAGCACATCCAGACTGCATCCTTTATCCACAACACAGCTGTAAAATGTTCCCAACTATTACTCTGACAATCATAAAATGCTGTGACTATCCTAGAAGACTAGGAATGGGAAATGTTTTCCCATCAAGGGCAACTTTGTAAATTAGCACAAGCTCCTCTGGCCACATAGGGATTGGGAGGAGGCCACTTAAGGGGTGTGCTCAGGATGAGGGGGCACGGTATAGTTCTAGTAAATAAAATAAAGGGGTGGGGGAGAAAAGGGAGGGTCCAGAGCCCAGATTATGCCATGAATCCATCCCCTAAGCTTTAGTGCATGCTTTCATCTCCGTTCCTTTCCCGAGGTCACACTCTCAGTACTTCAGGATAGTAATTAGATTCAAGGGCCAGAGACAATAATTGGAAAGGCACCAAATAACAAACAGTTGTGGGTCACATTTGTGGGTTCCTTACCCTAGCTAGAGGTAACGGCTTCCATTGGCTGCTACCTAACCCAGTTTATTCACTCCTGAAATGGGACAAATCATTACTAGGACTCGGGTTTTCTCTAATATACTACGTTAGGTCGCTGTATTACTTTACTATAGAGAACAACCCTCCTTGACAATCTGTTAATTTTAGAAGACAAATAATTGCAGAGGGTAAGAGAACTGAAGGCATCCCTGCCTTCACCACTGAAGCCATTAGCCAGATCTGGGAAAATCAAATTGCAAAATTATACGAGTAATTCCAGACCAAAGCCTGAACCAGCATCATTACTGGGTGAAAACGAGAAAGATAGTCAGCCTAATGGATCCCCTGCTGCCCAACCCATGGAGCGGCACCACAGCAGCTGCTACTCATTGGGCCAATGTGTAGAGCAAAACAAACATTCAGACCCCCTGTGTTTAATCCGGGTGGGTGGACAGCTATCCCACTGTCCCTGCTTCATGGATTGGGCCAGGGAAACAAACACGCGATCGCTCCTTTGACTGATATAGGCTTTTTACCCGCAACTCTGTGGTGCCAGCAGACCTCGCCACTTGGTGAGGCTGTGTGGGACCTAACAGACAGGAGGGCACGGATTAGCCCAGATTTTTTCACTCAGTATATAATTGGGTTGTGGAATCTACTGCCAGAGGCTGTGGTAAGGGCCAGTACTATAGCTGAGTTTAAAAGAGGTTTGGACAAGTTTCTGGAAGATAGGATCAAGGAACATGATGGGAACTGGGGGAAAACAACAGGGAATAGATCCCCCATTGTGACCTGTTGGGTACTTCTCCCAAGCCACTGTGATTGGCCACTGTTGGAGACAGGATGCTGGGCTAGATGGACCATTGGTCTGACCCAGTATGGCACTTGTATGTTCTTATTAGCCTGGCTACAGGCCTGCCTTAGCCTGCAATGCATCCACCTCCTTTCTCCAGCCGACGCGCTGGGTAGCAGCCAGCCGCCTGTCTCATGGCAAAAGTGGGCAAACCTCTGGTAACCACCTAACAGACAGGCAGGTGAATCACTGACTATTGTGGGCTACTGTCTTCTTTGTTTTCACCAATTGGTTGCCTTCCTCCTCCTTCTGCTTCTCAACCTTCTACTGCAGGTATGAATGGTCATCATTTCTCTCACTGATTTCTTAAAATAGAGCCTTTTACCCCAATATCCATTGCTGCACTCAGATTCAGTTCCTATTGCAATCAATAAGGCACATGGTCTGCCTCTGCTCAAAGGATTGGTGAACTGGATACATGGCATCATTAGAACTGTACCCCAAAAAACATTTAAAGAAGAGGCATAATGAAATTTAGTTTACACAAAAGGGAACAATTATACCATTTGATTTATATTGCTAATACTGTCACACCTTCTATTAAGATTTCATTTATAAAGGACTAATGTAGATATTTTAGTATATGGTTAAATACTTTTTATAGACTCTTGTACCAACTGGTCAATGACCTGCTTATAACCCTGGCGTATAACATCTTTTTCTGATTAGCTTAGTATCCTACTGCTCTCCTCTATAGCAGGCTGATAAGTGCAATGCTGTTATCTTGAAGATTTTCACAATTGCTTTCAAAATTTCAAACAATTTTCAAAATGTTCACAAACATAATTTCCCCAATTTTTTTTTTTTAAAAAAGATTTTGACATGACCATAATAAATGCTGACTGCATCAAAACAAACATTGGAATTTCTAACATGTTTTCCATTTCAGAATCCTTTGGGGAAAAATAATTAAAATTGTGAAATAGGAAGAAAATATTGGTGAATTTTGAAACCAAAATTCTCATCCAAACTTTCTTTCAAGAAGAAGATTTGAGCCAGTGTCACAGCTGCTGTCTTTGATGCTATACAAGCACCTCCAGCACCCAAGTCTCCATTTTGTGGAGTGAGCACAGAGAGGGACAAATAAATAATAAATTATTATTATTATTATTATTATTATGTTGTATTTTTAACCCGCTATCTCTTGCCAAAGGCAACTGAGTGGCTCACAATAATAAATAAAACATATAAAATCTTATAAAACAGTATAAACATAAGGCAGAACCACAAGAACACCCCCTCCCCCCTATAACCCATCCTTTATATAGGTTACGTCAGATCTAACTATTATGGCCACAATCTAGAAACCATTTACTCTGGAGTAGGCTGATTTGAAGTCTTATGGGCTTCAATTGGGATACTCTGGATTAAGTGGTTTCTAGATTGTGTCCTCTGTATACTAACTAACTATTTATTGATCCTTTGTTATTTTGTTTGTAAATGAAAACTTCAAATAAAGTGTGACCAAACTACATCTCATCAACAGACTACAGGCAATCACCTAAATCCCTTGAGATGATATTGACACACCAAACTATACAATTGTTGCCAAAGTTTAAGAGGAAAAAAAAAGACTTACCCCCTCAGAAGGTTGCAAGAGGTAAAGATAAGGCTTGTCAGTGGGTTTGTTTGTCAGAGGACTTCACTTGGGAACTGGTGGCAAAGCCACTACAGAGGGAAATGCCATCTCTCTTCTCCCCCACCCCCACAGCCTTGAAATAGTTTTCCTCATGACTTTTTGATGGAAGTCTTTTACGGTCCATGACACTCGGAGGAAATATCTCCATCAGTCTGCCTTCTATTTTGAACATTGGCAGAAAGTGTTTTTGCATCTCAAGCTTTCCTTTGTCGCATTGGTTGCATAATCTATTTTCTCTGGGTCTGGAATGTACTTTGTGCTTCCACTTTAAAATTATTTCTTTTTTACCATTTTATGTTATGGTCACTGATTCTCCACCTGGTGAGAAACTGCCTTTATCTGATACATTTCACTGCAGCGAGGTGGTCTGGATAGTTCTGTCCGCTGATGATCTGCAGTCTTGCTCTTTGATATATATGATTTGTTTTCCCTTGTAACTAGTATATTGGTATTTTTGGTGCTGTTTTAGCACTTTAAAAAAAAAAATGTACTTTTTATTGATATTTCCAAATTTTAATTAGCATATTTTTAATGATGGGTTTATAACCATAAGAAATATGTTTTAACTTAACAGACTAAGGACATGACAAATATTCAAATATAATTTAAAAAATTGCTTATATAAAATTCCAGATATCTAAGAATTAAGATAGGTAAACTAGAGTGTTTGGTATTAAAAGGAGGATATTGACAGGCATCTCAGAAACCTGGTGCAACGAGGCTACTGCAGTGGCAGGGTACAAAATGTATAGAAACAAAACCAGGCTGGGGAGTAGCACTATACGTTTAAGAAGGCATAGGGTACAGTCACATGATGAACTTACCGTGCCTTGAGTATTCTTATCCTACTCTGGGCAGCTTAACCATGAGCTGCAGAGCATTGTGTTCCTGGCGGCCACCAGATGTTCCATGTGGCGGGGCGGGCAGCTGGCTGCTATCTGCTGCACCTCGGAAAAAGGCCACGGATGCAGTGCGTAGCAGCCTTACCCAAAATGGGTTAAGGCTACCCAAGGCCTGGCAGCATGCTGCTACTTGCATACCCAGTCCCCATCTGCCCCACCGCATGGCAAGGTCCACTGCGGGGCTTTGAGCAGTGGGTGCTAGCTCCAATCCCACATGTCCACGTCATGGCCGGGGGTGGGTTAGTGGGCAGGCCGGGTAAGGGGCGGGGCAGGGCTATTTGCCCGTTCACGTGGGTGGCACCTTAGCACAGTGGTCTGGCTGCTCCATGGAAGGGGCTGACCATCTGTCCTGCTCCCTGTGCTGATCCTGAAGTGTGGCAGCAGTGATTACCCACCACGGCGTGCAAAGGGATCGGGCCCTCCACAGATCATGTGGAGGCATCCATAGAGTCAAACAAGATCATTGCCTTAAAGGAAACCTCCAGGTTTGGCCAAGGAACCAAACACGTGGGCAGGACTTGGGCCCAGGATCAGTGGCTGCCAGCTGCGAGAAGCATGATTGGGCCCATGAAAAGTGGCCAGCAGCAAATCACACCTAGACACTGGGAGAGAGCAATCTCATCTAGGAGACTTACATAGCCCCAACTCAAGGTGCTGCCATCCCTGTCTATCTCTCACTGATGGTTTCAGGGTGCAGGAAAACCAATGGCTCTGCCTGGGCAGAGTTGCACTCACAGAGTGCCCTGCAGGCTGGTCCCCCTTGCCTGGGGGTGGTGGGTCCCAACCTGGCACATCAGCAGAGGCTGTGCCCATGCCACACACTGCATGCCTAGGCTCACCAGGAGCAGGTCCCACTACTGTGAGGGCAGGAGACAAGGAGGGAGGGAAGGAAGGACTACATGTGGCTGGGCTCGGCTCTGGGACCCGCCACCTACTGGCAAGGGTGACCTCCTTTTGGTTCCTCCCTCCTTCCCTCCCTGCTGGTGGCAGCTTCTCCTGGTTGTGCCATCAGCTAACAGGTGGCCAGGGTGTGGAAGGGAGGGGGAACTCTAGGGCCTAACAGACAGGAGGATGCACATTAGCCTAGATTAGCCCAGCCGGACCAGCCTTAGCCTGCGCTACATCACCCACTTTCTCCAGACAACGCGTCAAGTAGCAGTCGCCCACCTGCCCAGTGGTGGAAGTGGAAGAACATCTGGCAGCTACCTAACAGATAGGCAGGTGTTAGCAAATATGGGCTACAGTCTTCTTTTTTTTTTCACCCAGAGATGCATTCATGAAACAGAGTTGGCAGGTGCATGCGTTTAGCTTAGTTACAAGGGGAGGAGGGGGATTCTGATGGAAAAGCCAGCATAGAGAGATGCATAGATGAACAGCCTCTGTGGGGGAGGAGTTAGGGAAAGCCTGATGGAAGAGCTAAATTTTTAGTAGGGCTGAAACACTCATGTTTCTTGGCTCGAGAACAAAAACTGAGAACCAACAGCATCTCGGCTGCAGTCTCACCAAGAAATGCAAGCAACAAACAAACAACCCCCCCAACGAAACCTTCAAAGGGCTAACTAAAGGGGTCAAATGCTTTTAGGAGACAATTCATTTGGTGGGGCCATTTGACTCATTCACAGCCCTTTTTAAAAATAGCAGCAGCAGCGTCACCACCACCTTGGGAAAAGGGCAGTCATTCTGTGCATGGGTGGTGGCCATTTTTCACATGTGCAGACTGGTGCCATTTTGGAAAAGGGCGGTGCATGCACAGAATGGCCCAGTGGCCATTGTGCACATGAACAGTCATTTTTCCCTCTTTTTTATGAGATGTCTCAAGATTTTGAACCATGGCTGAGATCTCAGCAACATCTTGGTCCCTGGCACAAAATCTCTCATGAGGTATCTCACAAAAAGAAAAAGGGCTTTTCAGTCCTAGTTTTTAGCAGGAATTTGAATGCTGAGAGGAAGCAATCAGAGCATCAGTGCAGGAGGGGAAAAGCCAACAAAATCCACCACAGTAACATTTAACTTTGAGTAGGAAGACTACATACAAATGTGAATAAGTTAGAAAGAAATTCAAAGGGCTATAGGGGTCAAATGCTTGCAGGAGACAATTCATTTGACCCTCTTGCGATTTATATATAAATTGCAAGAGGACCAAAGAAATATCAGCAGGGCTAAACAAAAAAGTAAAGGAGGCCATTGGAGCCAAAGAGACACAATTTAAATATCAGAAATCCACTACATGTGATGAAAATAGGCTAACTTCTGAGTTAAATGTAAAACTGTAATAAGGCGAGCCAAGATGGAAGTTGAGGAACAACTTGCTAAAAATGCAAAATCTAGTAATAATAATGAAAGTAAATGCATCAAGAGGAGGAAGCCTGCCAGAAAGTCAGTCAGGCTGGGTGCAAAGAGGAACTTAGCAAAGATAAGCCCATTGTAGAGAAGCAAAAATAATTCTTTGCATCAGTCTTCACTATGGAGGCTGTTGGGGAGATAGATGCCCATGCCAGAGATATTATTTCTGACGATAAATCTAAAGAACTGTTTCAAACGGAGGTAGTACTAGAATAGGTTTTAGAGCAGATCGGTAAATTAAACCGCATCAAGTTGCCAAAACCAGATACTGTTCACCCAAGAGTTCTGAGGGAACTCAGATGTGAAATTGTAACTAAGAGCAATATGTAACCTATTGCTAAAATCAGCCTCTGTACCTGTGAGCTGGAGGCTGGTAGCTAATGTAACACCCGTTTTTAAAAAAGGCTTCAGTGGTGACCCTGAAAATTCCATGTCAGCGAGACTAACTAGGCAAATTGGTAGAGGCCATTGTAAAAATTAGAATTCTTATACAAATCGACAAACATGATGTGATGGAGAAGAGCCAACATGGCTTTTGTAAAAATGAGCCAAGCCTCAAATCTATTGGAATTCTTTGTGGGAGTCAACAAGCATGTGGGTAAGGGTAATCCAGCTGATAAAGGCTTTCTGTAAATCCAAATGCACTAACAATGTTCCTCCCCAAACACTCTTAAGAAAGCTAAGTAGTCATAGGATAAAAGAGAGGGTCCTTTCATGAATCACTAACTGGTTAAAAGATAGGAAACAAAGGGTAGGACTAAATGGCCAGTTTTCACAACTGAGGAAACTAAACAGCAGGGTGCCTTGGGGTTTGTACTAGTCAGCTGATGCAACTTAGTATATTAATTAATGACTTGGGGCCAATTCTAAGCCCTGTGGGGCCTGCACATGGGGTGTGCGTGCAATCCCTGCACATCTCCTTTATGGGGAATGTGTTGTGTGCGTAAACCATGCACAACTTGCATGCATGGGGGTTTAGGATCACCCACTTAGAAAGAGGGTGAAGAGTGAGGTGGCCAGATTTGCAGATGAAATAAAATTATTTTCAGACTGCAAAGTGCTACAGAAGGATCTCACCCAACTGGCTGATTGAGTAATAAAACGGCAGATGAATTTCAGTGCTGACAAATGCAGATAAATGCAAAGTAATGCACATAGGAAAACATAACACTAACTACTTACTTACACAATGTTGGGTTCCAGATTAAGTGTTATCACTCAGGAAGAGAATCTCGGGGGGGGGAGTCATGGATGGTTCACAGAAAACATCCCAGTCAATGTGCGGCAGGGGTCAAAAAGGCAATCGAAATATTAGGAAGTATTGGGCAAGGGACAGAACGCACAATAGAATATATCGTAATGCCACTACATAATTTTGTGGTGCACCCATTCCTTGAATACCAAGTACACTTGTGGTCAACCCACTTAGGACACAGTAGAAATGGAAAATAAACAGAGAAGGGCAATGAAGATGATCTAGTGTACGGAATCGCTTCCACATGGAGAGGCTCAAAATATTAGGGCACCTCAGCTTAGAAAAGAGGTGACTGGGAAAATATTATAGAGGTGTATAAAAGCATGAGTGTTTTGGAAAAGGTTAATAGGGAGCTTTTGGTTTTTTTTCTTTTTTTAAAACCTTTCCTCATAATACTAGAATTGGACACACCTGATGAAACTAAGGGTGCAGCCTCACAAGCATTGAGGGCCCAATCCCCATACAGTCTTATAGCAGGCAATCACAGCTGCACACTGCAGGGCCAGCGTGGGAAGCCGGGCAGACAGTTGCAGGGAAGCCAGATGGGCAGGCTGCTGCCGGAGCTGTTACTATGGCTGAGGTAGGCCACAGCGCCAGCCACAGGAGCAAGCGCTGCCCTCCACCACCTCCCTCTCCTGGCCTGACCAAGATCCCTCCCCCAGCCATGACATGGCCGTGTACGACACAAGGTGACAGTGCCTATTGTCCCACGGCAGTGTGTCCCAGGCAGACAAGTTGCCCCATCTTGGGCAGCCTTACCCCAGTTGGGGTAAGGCTACTCTGCAACGTATTTGCAGAAGTTTTTTGAGGATGTGTTGTGTAGCAGTCAGCTGCTCCCTCCACCCTGGGGGGAAGGAGCGGGGATGAACATCTGGCAGGTGTTGGCTGCATGATACACTGCATCGCATGGCCTGGATGCCTGAAGTGGTGTAAGTCTACTCAAGGCATGGTAGCCTCCCCACTCTGTCCCATGTTGTTTCACCCTAAGTGGTAGCAGGTTTAAAACAAACAAACAAAAGAAAGTACTTTTTCATATCATAATCAATTAAGCTGTGATGGATAGGTCCATAAATAGTGATTAGCCAAGCTGCTCAGGGGATGTAACCTATAACTATCAGGAACTGAAAGTCGTTGACACGGTCTGGACCACTCCATGCATGACCTGTTTCCACAATTCCTGTCAAACCATCCAGTGCTGGCCACTGTCGGAGACAGGATGCTGGACTACATGCAACAGTGTTCTGACACAGAATGGCAATTCTTCCATACAGAGCAATTTTCTTGTGCTGCAGGCAAGGCTGGACTCAGTGAAAGGCAACCTAGGCACTAGCCTTGAGTGGCAGTTTGGAGGGTGTGTGTGTGCGCGTGTGCTGTGTAGCAAATTCCCCGTTTGAAGTCAGCAAGAGTCATTAGCCTCAATATATTCAGAATGCAGCAGTCACCCCCACGCCCCATTTGAGGGAGAAATGGCATGTTTGTAAGATGTTCCCCTTCCTTTGGAACCACCCCCTCACCAACTGGCAGCCAATGGGAAGCCATGTAACACCCCTCCTATGTCTCAGTGTTCTAAACCTGAGTGATTCTGCTACAGTCCATTTGAACTGCTTGGAGCCTTGGGGTCAGCTCCTATGGGGTTGTTAGCATTTCAAAAGGAGGGAGAGATAAGGGGGATCAGGTAGGAACATTTAGAAATGGAGAGGAAACTTAAGAATATGAGGGACAACATGAAGGGAGGAGGCTATTAATGAATCATCTTAAAATTAATGAGGCGATAGTTTTAATACCAAGTTGGCTGATTTGTCTCTGCTTATTCTGCCCAACGGAAGTTGGCCCAGTAAAAGAGATCTGTTAAGCTAGATCTTACCTAGTTTGATTGGTGTTGATTCAGTTCAATGATGGCTTATTGGCAGGGTTGAATCCCAGCAGCGCCCATTCCAGTCCCCATCCCATCCCAGGGGTGGTGCTGGCGTGTCAGGCTGTGTTTCTGGGCAGCAGCAGCTGAGGATACGCCTCCCTCTGAGAGAATAGGATTTTTATTTATTATTTTATTTTACGTTTTACTATTTCATTTAATTTTTAATTTTGTTTATTTCCCCCCCCCCCAAGGGGGGAGGCTGGTGGGGCATGGCCTAGGGTATGGTTGGGGGCATGGCAGCAGCCTCAGGGGGGCCTAGGGCAGCAAAAATCATAAGTCCAGCCCTCACTGCAGGCTCTGCATTCAAAATGGATTTATCCCAAAGTACATCTGTTCACCTGCCACAGTATCAGGACTTTCTTCAGTGGTACATTTTCAAATATCTTAAGAAATAGGGAGAGTGTGAACAGTGCAGCTGCGGTGATACAGTGGCTGATCAAAGGCAGTGAGATACGACTTACCATTAGTAAAAATGCTGAGCACTGTAACAAATTTATAAATGGGTTGCGACTGGTTAGTTGCAGCTGTCCATCCACCATGACTCCTTCACATATAGCCAGTCAATATTAGATCAATCTCTCAAGGTTCACAAGTCAACTTTATTGCCCTTTTAACTAAAGACATTTGCAGTGGGTCAAGGGAGAAAGATCTGGCAACAAGCATATAGCCGGTGTGCGTATTCTTTTCACATTGTAGGTTTATTTGCAACATGAAATGTAGTTACGATTACAAATTCTCTTTAAGTATACTGCAAATAGAATTTTTGCTGTCAAAGTTAATGATTTAACTTTCTGAGACTGAAGGCAAAAGCATTAACATCCTCTGATACTACCTTCTAACTTAAGGTCACAGCAATAATAATATGCGAGTGTAGATATATTCAGCTCTGGGCCTGCAGGGGTCTAAAAGCATCACACTGTGCTGTCTCAGCTAAAGGGCCAGCTTCATGGATGCATATGCAAGTAGCACACTCATCTCGTAGCCACTAGAGGGCAGAAAAAAGTCACATTTAGCCTGCATTACTGGTATGGTGTGTGACATGAGTATGGGGTATTTGTAGGAAGCTAGAGACCTGATTCTTTAGTTATTTCTGCAAATCTACTTTAACATCCAGGTTTGACTTTCACCTTCTCTGATTGGATGATTGTTTAAGCCTTGTACATATAAGATTTTTTTTTTTTTACCATAGGTAATCTGTCTAGATACTGGGAATGCCTGGGGCTACATATCCCCCCTTCTCTATCTTTGAACCCCAAGAAAGTTACTTTCCCCACTACTTCAGAAGGCAACGACATCTCCAAAAGCAGGTGCTTCAGCAAATGTTCACTGTAACAGGGTTTATGCTCTAAAAGGGTTTCCACAGTAAAGTTTCATGGTATATCAGAGAGACTGCAGTTGGAGCTCATATTATTTAATGCTCATCCGAGGCCAATGTAGTTAAGGAGGGATGTAAAGAGTAGTAGGAGCAATAAATAGAGGGCTTGTAATGGTATAGATGGACTGGTAAGGAGAGGATTGGGAAATCTATAAAAACCACCAAGAGCAAGCTAAAAACATAATTAGAGGAAGCGGGGGGAAATGGAATGCTGGCTTAAAGACTCTTTCAGACAACTATAAAAGGACTCTTCAAATATATGTGAGCCAGGCAGAAAGAAAAAGAGAAAATTGCTCCCTGAGAAGTGGAGTGGCGGAGCTGAGGAACAAGCAGTTTAAACACCATCATTTTAGTGAGTTGCAAAGGGGGCTCCCATTTCAGAGGTGCGTACTGCCAATTTAGTGTGCACCATGCAAAGGGACAAAAGGCACTGGGCAGACATTTGGGAGGCCTGTGTTTAGTTCACAGTTCTTCCGAGAACTTCTTCCATGACCTCGTGTCATTTAATTCCCCTTTCTGTAAAATGGGAGCTTTGTCCCATCCTTGTCTGTTTTCTCTATTTAGATTGTTAGGTCCTCAGAGCAAACTCTGTCCAGGATGTAGACAAATAGGAGAGGATTCAGAGGAGAGGAGCCAAGATGATAAATGGGTTAGAATGCAAACCATAGCAGGAAAGGCTGAAAGAACTGGGTAGGTTTCACCTCCAGGAGAAAAGACAGCCAAGGAGGGACATGATAGCAGTCATTAAATATTTAAAGGGATGCCACAAAAAGATGGTGATGAACATTTGTTCTCAGTGTTACAGAAGATAAGAACAAGAGAAAATGGGCTTAAATTGCTGCAAGGCAGAGTTCAATTAAATATTAGGGAAAACTTCCTAACTTTAAGAACTGTTGAGCAATTAAATAAGTTGTCTAGGGTGGTCATGGAATCTTCTTGGATATTTCCAGTGACCATCTGGACAAGCATCTGCCCGTGATGCTGAGGTAGAGGGTATCCTGCATTGGAGCAGGGGGCTGGGCTAAATGCTCCTTGAGGTCCCTTCCAATTCTACAATTCTGTGAATGACGGTTCTGTATCTGCAGAGAACGCAGATATTTATTTATTTATTTATTTATTTCAGACTTGTACTCCACCCTTCTCATCAAGGTTCAGGGCAGCTTACAACATAGTTTTATTTTATTTATTTATACAAGCATTTGTAGCCTGCTCCCTGCTGCACAACGGGAGCTTGGGGTGGTGTACAACACAATAAAAAAAAGAATAAAAACATCCAAAATACTACAAAGCATAAAAATATAAAATAGACATAGCAGGTTCAGGCAATAAAACAATAAAACCCTCCCACCACACCTACCCTCCCTGAAGGCCCGGCAGAACAACCAGGTTTTACAACACGGAAAGAGGGGAGGTCCGGGGAGAAACGGACCTCCAATGGGAGGGAATTCCACAGCTGAGGTGCAGTCACCACGAACGTCCTTTCTGCCGTCGCCACCCGGCGTACCCAGGGGACTTTGAGCTGGGCGCCCCCAGCCGACCGCAAGGGTCACAAAAAAACCCGAGGTCTGAGGCGGTCTCGCAGGTAAACAGGACCCAAGCTGTTATCACATCTGAAAATCACCTCAACTCTCCCCCAACCCTTTCCCCTACCCTTCCAACTCCAATCCCACCCAGCTCCGCCTGCCAAACACTTGGAGAAACAGAAAGGGCTAACATTACTTCTGGAAGATGAACAGGCTCAAACGGATGAATTTCTAAGGGGAGAGAGTTCCATAATTGTGAGGCAACCACCAAGAACACCTCTCCAGGTGTCTTTAGACTGACAACCCCTGCGTGCAGCCCCACGGTGCTGGGTTTAAATGAACCCAGCAGCTGCCGCAGCCCACCTACACAGCACCTCCCTCCCCTGCACCATGGAGTTGTGGGCGGATCAGCCGCTGCTCTAGGCTGCTGCCAGTGCCTGTAGCATTGCCAGGGCAGCCCCTGGCCAGACACAGCACTTCAGATTCCTGTCCACCAAGTAGATGGATGACTGCTCCACCCGTGGCTGGTACTCTGGGTTTGGGCGACCTGCTCCACTTGTGGTGCTCCAGGATGTTCCAGAGCACTGCAAGTGGAGCTGGCCCAGATGCCTCACTCCCCGGAGGCCCACCTTTAAACAGACAGGCCACCCAGGGGTGAGGCAGAGCAGAAGCGTGGGTGTAGTCTGTGTAAAAGTTCCCTCGCTGTGAAAACTGTATCAGCAGATGGTACCTGCAAGAAGGTGCTCCCAGTTGACCGCAGAAGCTGTGACGGGACATGGGAGGAAGCAGTATTTCAGATATAAAGTTCTAAGTGGCTTGGGCCTTGTGTAGGTCAAAATCAACACCTTGAATTGTGCCCAGAAAGCTACTGGTAGCCAGTGCAGACTCTGCAACACTGGTGTAACGTGATCCCAGTGACACCCAGGTCCAGACTTAGGATTTTACCAGCCCATGACACTTCTTCGGCTGCAACCCCCCAAAGTGATGCCCCCCAGGCCATTGCGTGCACACACGTAGCGTAGTTTGCTGCTATACGTTATTGCATGTGCACAGTAACTGCAATCTTTGCATTGCCCAGCATGCTCCAGAGAGCATGCTCTGGCAACAATGACACACATTAGCACATAGCAGCAAATTCCGTTCTTGTGCGTGCAATGGGGTGATGACTGTGAAAGGCCGCCACCACTGCAGAACGGGTTTGCAGGGACTCAGGCCCTTGGGATGGGCTTCTTCATGTGGGGTCCCCCCCATCAGTGGGTGGTGTGCGGTTTGAGGTGGTACTGCTGTGAAAGTAAGGGGGGAGGAGGAGGAGGTATGGCCATGTGGAGAAGCCTCCCAGCCATGGAACTACCCCCAGGCTTGGTCCTCTCTCCGTGGACCTCTCTGTCCTAGGCCTGTGGCTCTTGGGCTTGCCCCTAAGTCCAGCCCTGTCTGCACCAACTGCAGCGTCCAAACAGTTATATAGGGCAGCCCCATGTAGAGTGCATTGCAGTAGTCTAGTCTCGAACCCAGTCTAGCTGATATCTGCGGAATGTGTAATAAAGCCCTACAGGGGTTGTATTGGAATGATAATAGGGGTAAACTGCAGGGATGATGTCAATAAGCACCAAGGGTTTTATGGGTTTCACATTGCTGAACCTAAAGTTTTCTCCAAGCAACTTTAAAACCAAATATCACATTCTCATGCTAAAATCCAACAGCTTCAGGTCAAACTCAAAGAGCTGGGAACCCTAGGCCTTATATAATTTCAACAATGTGTTTAAGATCAAAGGGTTTCATAGGGATGTTTAACAGCTGTCTCCTAAGCACTCTGTATATATAAAAAAAGCAGCTAGTACTGAGGAAGGCAAAAATGCACAGAAATACGCAAACAGGAGCTTGGCAATGTGACAGGGCTGGCCTTAAGTAGGACCAATAAAGCTAATGGCCTGGGCCCCGTGGTCAGAGAGGCAGGCCAGTCCTGAAGCTGCAGGAGACTTGCTTCTGAGGCCCAGGAACTGGCCTCTTTTGGGGGGCCTCTCCATGTGTACCACTCTTGGCCCCAAGGTGGCTGCTTCCTGTTGGGCCCGCCCCCTTCCCCTTGTCAGGGGAAGGACAGGACCCCACCAAAAGTGATTATTTTGGGACCAAGAGTGGTGGCCCACTGCAGCTGCTTCTTCTATCCCACCTCCCCTCCTTTGTGCTGCTGCTGGCTGCGCGTGGGGCAGGGGATGAAAGCAGTGGCTGGAAGCGGCAGTAACAAGTCCTCCACCTAGCGTTGTTTTGGAAGGGGTAGGTTTGCAGGGGGAACACTGCAGCTAGTGCGTGGAGTGAAAGCCATTTTGTCTGAACCCCTGTCATGGAAGGGGCTCCACATGGAGTACGAGGAGACTCGCTCTGGGAGGGGAGAGCAGCGCCGCTGCCTGGCAGCATGAGCGAGGAGAGTGCGGATCATTTTTGGTGTGCGGGAAGGGCTATAACCTGTAAGGCAGCTTGGGATGGGATGGGAAGGGAGGGACAGCTCAGCGCAGGGGAGAGGGTCTCCGAGAGGGATCAGGAGGGCAAGGGTTGTTGAGGCAGCCACCAACTCTCTGCCTGAATCTCCAGCTATTGGGACTACTCCATTCATAAAATAGCCCACACAATAAAGCAAACACCAACTCCAAGCCCCCATCTGTCATGCTCATGCATGCTGCTCACACAACCAGTCCTGCACCCAGCCTCTGTCCCTATCTTCCCTGGCTCTTCGTACCCCCACAGCTAGCCCTGCCCCTATCTGCGCTGTCCCTTCTTACCCCACAACCAGTCCCTGACCCCATCTATCCTGTCCCCTCTATACCCTACAACAAGCTCCTGCCTCCAGCTTCAGCCCCATTTTTCCTAGCCCACCATATCCCACAACCAGCCCTGGCCCAATCTGCCCTGCTCTTCCATACCCCACAGCCAGCCCCTGCCCTGCACTCTCTCTCTGAAACCTGAAGCCAGCCCCTACCACTACCTACTCTGTGCCCCTCTGCTCCCTCAACACGTCCCTGCACCCCTATACCCTTGTAACCATACCATACCACAGTTTACATTACAGCTCCATGCCCTCAACCCCTGCTCTCTGCTATGCTACATCCTCTATATTCCTGCTCCCAGACCCTGACTGCATCTACCCTGTAACCTGTTCCCCCAATCCTGCTCCCATCTACCGTGTGCTCCATTCCAGATAAAACCACTGATGGGACGGCTGGGGAATGTGGGCTATGGGGTCAGCCGGGGGGAGTGGACATGACTATAGGGGTTGTGCTGGGCCAGGGGAGATATGGTCCCAGGGGGAGAAATGTAGAACCAGTAAGGCGGGATAAGTGCCTTGTGTACATCCTGCTTGTGTCTCCCCCAGCGAATGAGCAAGTGGATCAGAGTCAGGGGGCCCCTAACCCGGTTTTGATGTTGTTAGACGTGAGGTCAGCGGTGAATAAAGCAACGACGGTCCAGGCTGTGATCCTGGACTGTGCTGCTGATCTCACGTGCATCACGGAAACCTGGCTAGACAATGAATTTGGGCCTATCTTGACTGATCTTGTTCTGGCCGTGTATTCTGTGCAACACCAACCGCACTTGGAGGGGCGGGGGGGCAGGGGGTGGTGTAGCTATGATTTTTAAAGAGGGGTGGTCTGTGCGGAGGTATCCAGTGCAGGCCATGGCAGGTATTGAAGGTTTCCATCTTGTGTTTGATTTGGCAGGGGACAGTTGGGGAGTGCTACTTGTATACTGTGCACTTACCAGTACAGCAGCCTCCCTGCATGCTCTGGCAGAGGCAGTGTCGGAGGTGGTGCTGCGGTCCTCCAGGCCAATAGTCCTAGAGGACCTCAACATTCACACCGACACTGTGCTTGGGGGAGCTGAGCCCGAGTTCATGGCCACCATGGGCCTGTCCCAGAGGGTCAGCGGCCCAACACACCTTGGGGGGCATACCTTGGACCTCATGTTCTGCACTGGCCTTGAGGCAGGTGCTCCGTTAATGGAGGAGATAACAGTGCCCTTGTCATGGACAGATCATTATCTCTTACAGACCTCCCTTCTAGCATATGTCTGTCCCGGCAGGGTGTGGAACCTATTGGATGGTCCACCCCTGGAGGTTGATGGACCTGGTGTGGTTTCTAGATGCTCTGGGGGAATTACCCTCTGACCTTGATGACCGTCTCATCGATGACCTCATTGAGCTTTGTAATATCTTGCTAACTGAGGTCATCAATCAAACGGCTCCTAGGCGTCCGTTGCCCAGGCGGTGGCCCCGTAAACCTCATTGGTTCTCTGTGGAGCTGCGGGTCCTGAAGCTAGAGGGGCAATGGTTGGAGCGACAGTGGCATTGCTCTTGCACTGAAGCCGACAGATTGTGACATAGAGCTAGCTTATGAGCCTATGCCATGGCTATGTGGACAGCAAAGAGGGAGTTCTTTGCTGCCCTCATAGCAGTCACTAAATTCCATCCAGCAGAGTTGTTCCAGGTAGTGCGGGGACTGGTCAGTCCGGCTTCCCTCAACCTGGGGGTTGAGTCATCTCCCACCCTCTGTGACCTTTTTGCGGATTATTTTGTGGATAAAAATTGCTCGGATTCACCAAGACCTCGATGCTGCGATTAATGCAGTGGAGGAAGTAGAGGTTGTAGAAGCCCCAGCTTGTCCAATTTCATGGGATCACTTTCAGTCAGTGACACCCGCTGATGTGGTGTGGGTGCTTGGGGCTGTTCGAGCCACCTCTTGCGAATTAGATCCATGCCTGTCCTGGCTGGTTACGAGCTGCCGGGAGACATTGGGGCCGGTGCTGGCTGAAGTGGTCAACGCCTCCCTATGGGAGGGCAGAGTGCCAAGCTGTCTCAAGGAGGCAGTGGTGCAGCCTCTGCTCAAGAAACCATCACTTGAAGCTATTGGCCTGTATCTAATCTTCCCTTTTTAGGGAAGGTTATTGAGCGGGTTGTGGCTCAGCAGCGCCAGGATCATCTTGACCACGTCAGTTATCTTGATCTTTCACAGTCTGGCTTTCATCCAGGGTATGGCATTGAGACAGTGCTTGTGGCATTGATAGATGATCTTTGCCAAGAAAAGGACTGGGGTCGATTGACCCTATTGGTCCTTTTAGATCTTTCAGCTGCCTTCAATTTTGTTGACCATGAGATGTTGGTGATGCGCCTGCGGGACAGCATGGGGATGGGCGGGATTGTTCTTGAATGGTTTAGCTCATTCCTGACCGGAAGAACTCCATGGGTGGTACTCGGTGATCATTTTTCATCTTACCGAGACCTCATGTGTGGGGTCCCGCAGGGTCCTGTCTCCTGTTCAATGTGTATATGCAGCCACTCGGCGAAGTGATCAGAGAGTTCGGGGTGAGGTGTCATTCGTATGCGGATGACACCCAACTGTATCTCTCATTTTCAACTGACCCAGGCCCCGCTGTCTCGGTGCTTACTCGGTGTCTGGCAGCTGTGGGCGACTGGATGAGGGCTAATCGACAGACTGAATCCTGACAAGACAGAGGTGATGCTTGTGGGTAGGTCGGTGGAGCTGACAGTTCCATCGATTGATGGAGCTTGCCCTCCACTGACGTCCCAGGTATGGAACCTGGGGGTGCTCCTCGATGTGCAGCTCCGCCTGGATTTCCATGTGGAGGCTGTGTCGAGGAGCGCCTTCTGCCAATTACATCTACTACGGTGGCTTTGGACGCTGGTGTCTGTTCCGGACCTGGCCACGCTCATCCATGCTTTTATTACCTCTCGGCTAGACTACTGCAACGCGCTCTAAGTGGGGCTACCTATGGGTGATGGCTCGGAAGCTACAGCTGGTGCAGAATGCGGCGGTCCGGATCCTGATGGGGTTGGGCTGCCAGGAGCACATTACACCAATGCTCCAGTCTCTGCATTGGCTGCCAATAGTCTTCTGGACCCGATTCAAAGTGTTGGTTTTAACCTATAAAGCCCTACACAGTCTGGGCCCTGTTTATATGCAAGACCGCCTCACCCCCAGGTCCTGGATTGGCCCCTGTGGTTGGCACAGGGCACGCTGTTGGAGGTCCCCTGGGTTTTCTGGGGGACCATGCAGAACAAGGCATTCTCGGTCACCACGCCTGTGGAACTCCCTTCCAGTGGAGGCATGTCTGGCCCCGGACCTTCTGGCCTTCCGTAAGAACTGCAAAACCTGGCTGTTCCGTCAGGCTTTTGGTGAGGGAGAGGGGTAGGGTGGAGTAGGTTGGGGGGGTGGGAGGTGGGTATTTTTGTGTTTTGTTTTATTTTATTATTGATATTTTAAAATGTGAAACTTTTATATTTTGTATGTTGTTAGCTGCTCTGAGAGTGGGATACAAGTTATGTGAAATAAATATTTATGGTCTTATTTTTGTTTATTTAATACATGTATTCATATTTCTTTATGATACCCACCTCAAACATCTGGGGAAGGGGAGGCTAGAAATCTAAATAAATACACCTTATCAGGGCAGGGTAATCAGGTGCCCCACATTTTGTTTTTGGCCTGGCCCCTGCATATTCTAAGGCTGCCCCTGTAACATGGTAACTTGAGTAACTTGTCAGGTGGCAAACAGTTTCTGTTTCTGTTTAGCAGTTTTCAATACCAACTTAGTTCAATGATCGAGATGCTGGTAGGTTTATGTCTTTGCACAGGTATCTGTTTCAGCAGTACCATTGAGTGGGTATCCTCCCCTTCCCTCCCCGCCCCCCAAGCTCATGGGATCCACGAACTAGATCTAAGAATTGGAAAGGGACCAAATAAACAACAGCCGGGGGTGCAGATATGCCCCACAGTTCAGAGGTTCTCTATCCTTTCTCTAGCTGTTTGCTCAATATAAGTGAGAACTAACCACAATAAAAACACATGCATAAAAATAACTACGTATGTGTATTAGCAGTTTTCCTATTGAAAGCTCCAAAGGGTTTCCACAAGCTTACACAGACAATGCTGTTCAACTGTGGCTGTTGCTGAGATGAAATATGGGAGGCATATAGAGCATGCTGCAGAAGAAATTTTAGCCATAGGGACTGAGAAAAGTGCCAGGGGATCGTTAACATCTGTGGAGAATGGACAGGGACTTGAATTTTAAATTGAGATCTCCCACGCAAACTGATTGACCCAAGTGGCCTTGCCTAATAGCCTGTAAATCACATTTTTGCATTAGAAAAAGGAGCACAGCAGTCTAGGGATGTGATCATGCCCACGCTAGCAATATAAGTAGGAGTAATTGCTCCGAGGATGCCGCGTAAACAAACGCTGCTCTTAAATAATGATAATGATAAATCAAGGAGGGGAAAATATTTGCATACCCAGAGTTACGTGCAGGCAGGGTACAATTCACCTGCGCTGTGTCAGGCCCTCCGAGTAGAATCACCATGGGTGGAATAGTTGTTCAGAAAAGCCCTTGAGCGACCTGAAGAAATAATTATTTCTGCCCTGGCCTTGTGTGTGCGTGGGAAACAGAGCTGGAATGGTTATCCACATGGATATTGGTAACTACCAGTTTTACAGTAACCAAACTGATAATGATCAATTACCCATTGAGTAACCAACCGTTTACTCAAGTTACTGCTTTACTGTATTACTGCACCATTTTGCCACATTCCGTTTTCCTGTCCATTCCACAGTTACTAGCTAGTTCCGTTTGCCCATAATTCTTTTTCCTGTGGAATGCAGAAAAGAAATCAGTTACACAGTCAATTAGTTATACAGTAACAGCAAAGCAGTGTTAAATCAGTATTTCAGTTACTTAGTTAACCACTGTGGGATGCAATTACCAGTGAGTGAACTGCGTTAGTAGGGGTGTGCACCAGGCCCATATGTAGTTTTCCGTTTTCATTTTCATTATTCAAAAATGTCATTTTCGTTATTAACGACAATGCCGTTTTTATTTGTGTTATCATTTTTGGTATAGTTTTTGATATTGTTTTCATTCAGTATTGCTATCAGTACCATTTTCTTTATCGGGGTCATTATTCGTTATCGTTATTGATATCAGTACCATTTCAAACAAAGATTTTATTTTTGGTATCGTTATTGATTCCTGTGCACAACTAATATTTATCTAAATCTAAGGGAGACAGGAGAAGGGGAAAGGAAAACTATCTATATCCAATCAATTATCTATATAACTATTCTGATCTGTATGTCTATGATCTGTATGTCTATAATATATATCTATATCTAATCTATACTACCTATCTCTATATAATGTACAGGGGGGAGAAGGGCAGGGAAAGGGAGAAGGTAAAATGTAGGGTATGAGGAAGGAAAGGTGTTGGTGGGAATACCAAATAAAGAAATAAATAATACAATGAGGGCTAGGGAGGATTTTTTTTATGTGCAAGCATCACAGTTCAGTAAATGCAACCTGACAAGCAGCGCTCTCACATAACGGAGAGAAAAAACCTGGCCCTCCTATTACAAAGGGTTGCAGTGCCCTCCTCCAGAGTCCCCCTGATTGGTTGTGAGAGGCAGCAGGCATTGAACAATCACAGACTCCCATTAGACTGCTGGGGTCTGTTTACACTGCTCATTGGCCAGGGATATATTGCCCCTCCCAACACAGGCACAGTTAAGAGTTCAACCCTGTTAAGACTCCGAAATGTCAGCTCTGTTCTCCCCTTTCTGCATTTCTCCTCCAAAACCCAACTGCTATAGCACTAATAACGACAATGATAATGACATTGTTGTGCTTATTTCTTGTTATTTTGTTATTATTGGTATCAGTATCATTACCATTATTCTCAGTTGTCATTTTTTATTGTTATTCTTGGTTGTCATTTTTGTTATTACAATAACAAAGACAATTTTCATTATCGTTATTGTAATAACAAAAATGACATGCACGCCCCTATGATTTAGATATCCAGAACTTTGGTTATGAAACATGTTTACGGAATTAACTATCTGCTTCAGCTTTAGTGTGGAAGTCTTCAAAGAAGTCCCAGCCCCCTACTTTTCCAGCTTTGCCTCCTCAGAACCCCACCCAGCCCATTCTCATCAACTTCCCTAAGGCTCCGCCCCCTGCAGTGTTCCTCTGGTCCAGAGGGTTCATGACTCCCCTCCCCAACTCCTTGCTGAACTAAGAAACAACTACATGATGGGCCCAAAATGAAGGCACCAGCAGACCCTGTGTTTTGCTCACTAAATAAACCACTATGTGGGCATTGCTGTCTTGGCCTTGGAGCTGGCTCCCTACTGGTCTTGGCTGGAGAATGAATGAAGGGATAGCACAAGATTTTCAGGTCAAGTTGTGTGGTGGAAGGGCCGTCTGCCAGCCTTGGAGCAGGGAGTTGGCTAATTTCTCTGTTGCAGGGGGAACACGGAGTCTAGAGCAGAGGCTTCGCTTGGCTGCTTGAACCTCTGCAGTGTTTCTCAGTGTCAAAAGGAGAAGACTTTTACTGATCCCTACCGTACCTCCAAATACAGTCAGCCATGACTCTGTTTTCCCACTTGTAGTCTTTCTAGGCTGCATTCCCTCAGACAGGAGCCTTCCTGCTTTCTACTAGGAGTGTCTCCCCCTACAACAGCCCACATTGAGCTAAATTTACACATACCACCAAAGTGAACGTTCCCTTGTGACAGAAATATTTTAATAAGGAGGTGTGTGCCTTCATCAGGCAGCTGGAGACTAAAGGAGCACAGCCAGCCTGTGAGAAATGTGAGTGGGGAAACTGAATTGCAGCTGTCTATAGAGGTGTAGCGGGGTTCGACCAAAACTCTCACCCTGTGACAGCTGGCTGCTAGAGTTTCTTGACAAACACACCACCCTTTGTTTTGGGAGTAAAGCAGCTGTCCTTCCTGACAATCAGCTAAAGAGGCTGACAAAAATACCAGCAAGACCAGCCTCCAAGTTTTGACTTATCTTTGGATTTTGGGTGAAGCTCTGTTTCCCTGGGTTATTCAGAGGGGCTGTTAGGATTTTTTTTCAGCATGGTGGGGCCAGACTGGAAGTGGGGTGGGATGAAGAGGCCCCTTTCCTGAAATATGTCCTGTGGAATGCTGTGACAGAGTGCCCCGAGTAGCTCATGATCTGCAATAGAAAGTTGGCTGATGAGTCTCTTTGCCCCATCCCCTGTTGACATGTGGCAATCATATGCGAGAGTGGCCCAGGGAGGCCTGGAAAAGCTTCCATCATAGCTGACTTAATGCCCCACCACCTTCAGTGGATGTGAGAATGAGTCTGGATGCCTTCCCCACCACTTCTCATAGGAAAGGCTGGAGGGACTTCTCTGGTAACTACTGGGTTAGGTTGCAAGCTTCAATGGGACTACTCCAGAATAAGTGGTTTGTGGATCACAGCCTTAGGTGGCATTCAGACGTTCAGTTTGTGTCCGAATTTTACAAAACTCAAATGTATCTTGCATGTCTGAAGTCCTTAATTTGAAATATTGTCGTCAATATTGCACGTAAGTAATCCACAGTTCATAGCTAGTTAAACCTACCTTGTACAGCAGTGTGAAAGCGACAATGTATTCGGTATTAACTGGTGCAAAATATTTCCTGCATGTGAAGACAACTGTGCTTCCAAGTGTGCTGGGGCCCCGCACTTGCATGGCTAGGCAGCAGGCTGCAGCCAGCTTCTCCCCCAATAAGTTCTTCTGCCTTCGGTCCCCATCCCTCACCTGCCTCTGCCTCCTAGTAGTGCTCCAGCAGCAGGGGGGACACGGGACTGGGAGATAACGCTGTTTGTTTACAAATAACTCCTCCCCATGTGCTGATCAGAAGGTTGCTACCTTGTAAAGAAGGTTCTTTGAGATGGCATTAACATTCTCACAACTGGGTTCTGCAGGCTCACCCTATTCAAATAATAGACCACACAATGGTCTCGAGCTCCTCTAGTATGAAAAGCACTCTCCCCCTCATGACAGTGCCTTCCATCTCTTTGTAGGCAAATAAGAAAAAAAATCCCATGCGGGACTGGAAAGGTGGGTGTTGTCAGAATCTTTAGAGCCAACTCAAAGAACCTTGCTTACAAGGTAGCAACCTTCTGTAATTGAAATGCACTAAATAGACAGGGAAGCGTGAGCTCCAAGAAGGTCTGAATGCGTTATTTCGCTGTAGGAAACAACGGTATGGCACGCATGTGAACGCAACTGGCATTGTTAACAGCGAACTAGAGAAAAATGAATTTTAAAAAATCCAGATAATTGCTGCATGTGTGAATGAGGCCTTAGTCTTCCTACTTTAAGGTCAGGGTGGGGAGGACCCCAGTCTCTTGTGGAGGCTTCTTTTTGGCAAGCACACTGCCACATGAGATGGGCTGGGAAGGCTACCACTCTTTGGGTAGCATTAGCCCTCCCTGGGCAATGTGTGTCTGGAGTATGCCAGATGTTTTCCCTGCCCTCTGGCATGTCCTTGGGAAAATCCTGAGGACGCGTTGTGGCGCAGTCTTACCCCAAGTTGGGTAAGGCTGCCCAAGGCAGGGTAACCCATGTGACCGGGGGCCGGGCACGCTTGCCCTGTCACACTCTGAGCAAGGCTGCAGGGCTGTGAGCTATGGGTGGAAGTGCCTGTCATGTGTGGCCATGTCACCGGCTCTCAGGTGGGCTGGGGGAGGGAGGCAGGGCAAGATTGGTCAGTCAGCTGCTCCTGTGGGCAGCGCCTCGACTCTAGGATGAGCCAAGCTGCCCAGCTTCCCTGCACCCATGTGCCTGGCTCCCTGCACTGACCCCACAGCGTGTTGGGGCCAATTGCCTGATATGGGGCCATGCAGGGATTGGGCTTATGCAGCTGTGTTCCTGTTCTCTAGGTGCAAAGCTACCCAGGAGGCTGCTTGCGTGAAAGAGAGAGGGAGTCCCTGGTATCCAATATATCTCTCTGGTAGGGCTGAAGCAGATCAGCTTTTCTGTTTCTGTGGAGATTTCCATTGGAGATGGAACTGCCTGCAGAAATCTGGCGTGGCGAAGAGAAGAGCTGGAGCCTACTGGATACAATTTTGTGCATGCATAGTGGACGAAAGTCTTCTGCACATGTGCAGAAGGTCTTAATTAATTGCACATGCACAGAAATGGTGCTGTGCAGGGGAGCAGTAAACTAGAGCTTCTGATCTGCATCTTGGGTGGAATGCAGATGAGACTGGGACTGGTTCATGTTCCAACAGACCTGGATCTGAACAGGAGGTGGCACTAGATACAAAATCCAGTCAGAATCTCCATTTCAGCTGTACTCCCTGGCAGCTACCAAAACAAAACCTTTTATCCAATCGGAGGCTCTCTTCTCTGGAAGGGAGGTGCTCCCACTTGGCCCAGGGCAGGGTTGCTAACTCTCCAAATTTTATCTCATGATTGTAGGCACTCTGGAAGTCTGTAATAATAAGGTTCATGATATAACTGACAATAGCTTTTAATTTTAGTCACTAGCCTTTGTGATTGCACAGAAAACATGGCCCTTGTGTATCCTCAGAGCCCTCAGCAAATAAAGACCTAAATTTTTATATTTTAAAATCACATGATTTTAAAACCAATCATGATTTTAGGGGGTCCAACTCATGATTTTTGAACATTTGGGGTTGACAATATTGAAAGGGGGTCACTATATACCATCACCTGCATTTTCATAGACGAGTCTCTTCTGACTGGCTGTGTTTAGACTCCAGCCTGTGTTAAAATGACCTACCTCTGTATGGATTTAGTGCAAGCAGTGTACGTGGTACTGTACAACCAACAGTTAAAGACAGGTCCCTACCCCACGGGACTTGGGGGAGACAAGGGAGAGGTGAACATTGGGAGAGATAAGGATACATTCATGAGGTTGAGAAGTTGCAGGTGCACATGCTTAACTTAGGGTGTTTTCAGATGTGATGGGACCAGTTGGTCCCATCACGAAAACAATAAATTCATCTCCTGCCGGAACGACCCCATCATGCCCTAACAGACATGCCAGGAGATCCCAGCGGGGAACTGGGGAGGGGGCGGGGCCGCGTGGTGCAACATGCGGCTGCACGGCCCCGCCCCCTCCATGCTCCCTACTGCCTGCCCTCTGGGGAGACGGGTGGCTGCCGTGGCCAATGCCGCCGCAGCATCTGGCCAAATCCGCCACGGCCCAGAATCCTGCCGGTGCTTCTGGGCCGTGGCGACTGACCTGACATTACTTTTCTTTGATCCCCATCGGGGATCACTTTCACCACACTTCCCGGGGAATTGGTGCGGCTAGCCCGGGAAGCGTGGTTGAAACTGACCCCATGTGGGGGTTGAGCATGGTGAACATCTGGTGGCCGCCAAACAGACATGCACGTCACAGTGACCACAGGTGGGTATTCTATTCACCATGGTTCACTGTGATCTCGTAACGTCCGAAAATACCCTTAGTTACAGGGAACTAGCTTAGTTACAGAGAATAAATGAAGGGGGTGGGGGAGGGAACACTTTCTCTCATGATGAGCTAGGGAAAGCCTGATGGAAGAGGTAGGTTTTTCAGGAGGGACTTGAAAGTTGAAAGGGAGGGAGCAGAACAAATGTATCCAGGGAGGGAGTTCCAGACATGGGGGGCAGCAAGAGAGAAAGGGTGACGATGTTTAGAGGAGCAAGGGAGTTGAGAGCAGGCAAAGGGGGCGGAGGGGGCAGAGGAGAAGTGAAGCTCCTGGGCAGGATACAAAACTGGAGAGAGATGGGAGAACAAGGCCATGAAGAGCCTTGAAAGTGAAGATCAGGAGCTTATGATGAATGCGTTCACATGGGGGTGGGGGCAGCGTAGGCTGAGTGGAGGGGATGAATGTGGTCAAAGCAACTCGCAAAGTGGATGACTGGCAGTAGAGCACTGAATGGAGATGAGAGGGGTGAGATCAGAGCAGCGGAGACCAGTAAGGAGGAAGTTGCAGTAGTCAAGGTGAGAGATGACTAGAGCATGGACTAGGATTTTTGCAGTGGAAGCAGTAAAACAAGGCTGGATTTTAGCAATATTATAGGGTCATGGTCGTGGCCCTATAGTTAAGGCAGTAGCAAACTCCTATTGAACAGTGCCTATGCTTTTCAGTGGGAGTCAGTACAGCAAAAACCTCTGGTTGGCAACCATTCTAACTTTCTTCCAACACCCACATGTGTTCTGTGATTATAACAATGAAGGGGAGTCCAGGGTTGGGGCTGAAGGTGGGGGGGGGTCCCCATTCCTCACCTGTCTCTGCCTGCTAGTAGTGCAGATGTGTGTGTGGGGGGATGGGTGAGTGCCTGTGTGCACCTGCAGTGTTCTTGTGTCTAGGGCCAGCTTATGCAGTAACAAAACTATTAAGTTTCAACAGAAACGCAGGTTACCTAGACAAAAAACCTTTGGTTTAAAAAACTTGTTAAGGCAGCATTACAAATTATACTCAAATGTTAACATGACAGTAAGTTGTATGTTAAGGCAACTTTATCAGACTAATCTATACATTTCTTTTCTCATTAATTAATTAAAGAAACTGACAACTGAAAATAAACTGTATACATTCCTCATCACGTATAAGTATTCAGTCACCATACCACACATATGCAGCTTAATTTCAGTTGTCATTTTTTAAAATTAATGTATAGATTGGTCTGATGTTTAATAAAGTTTCCTTAACATACAATTTACTGTCATGTTAATGTTGGAGTATAATTTGTAATGCTGCCTTAACAAGCTTCTTAAGCTGAAGACTTTTTGTTTAGGTAATTGTACAGAGCGAAGTAACAAGACTTGGCAACAGCCTGGATTGGAAGTGTAAAGGGGATGGAAGTAGTCAAAGATGAATCCCGGGCTATGCGCCTGAGGGACAGGCTGGATGGTGATACCTTAAATGGAAACAGAGGTAAGTAGGAGGGGAATTTTTTTTAGGGGTGAGAAGGAGGAGGAGTTCGGTCTTGGCCATATTAAGCTAGAGATGACACCAATACATCCAATCAGAGATGTCAGAGAGACAGTCAGTGATACGAGACTGGATGGAGGGTGAGAGTGTGGGAGTGAAGAAAGAGAGAGAGAGAGATGCATGTCATCAGCATACAGGTGATACTAGTAGCCATGCATTTCAATGAGTTTACCCAGAGAAAGTGTGTAAAGGGAGAAGGGAAGAGGACCTAGGACAGAGCCTTGGATAACTCCCACAGAGAGGGGAAGCGATATAGAGGAGATTCTAGTAAGAGAAATGTTGAAGGAGAAGATATATGAAGAGAACCAGTTGAAAACAGAGTCCCAGAAACCAAGGTAGCATAGCGAATCCAGGAGGCGTCCATGGTCAATAGTATCAAAGGCAGCTGAGATTGAGGAGGACAAGAATGGAATATAGACCCTTAGACTTAGCTAAAAGAAGGTAATTGGTGATTTTGGTGAGGGCAGTCTCAGTCGAGTGGAGAGGGGGAAGCCTGATTGAAGGGGGTCAAGGGAGGATTTGAAGAGAGGAAATACTGGGCATTTTTACACATACCTTAAAGCGCTGGTCTTTCAATCTTCTTGGTTTACAAGTCCACAAAATAAGTTCCAGATGCATTCTTCTCACACACTGCCATGAGGCAGTTCCTGGATGCATTCTTCACAAAAAACACTGCCCTGAGGCAGCCTAAAGTAGCCGCAGCTGTAGACGTGAGGGCCTGCCATGGAAACCAAGTGACCACAGGTGCCTGGAGCAAAGCACTTTACCAGGAGAACTTTTTACACACAAAAGTTCTGGAAGAAGTTCTATGCAGAAGTTCAAAGAGGCAGATATTTAAGATCTGGGTGAGTGATTTAGACACAAAGTTCAGGCTGTAACAGCAAACATGCAGGAGAAGTGCGTGTGTAAAAACACCTAAAGACAATGCATGTAGACAACCTACTCCAGGAGCTTGGAAGTTAAGGGTAGGAGCAAAATGGGGCAAAGAGTAGCCATCTTAAAGGGGAGAAAGCTACATGTTTCAAAGCCAATGGAAATGACACAGTAGAGAGGGAGAGATTGAGGATGTGCAGCAAAGAAGGCACAGGGGTGGGGGCAACTGCTGTTAGGAGGCAAAAGGGAGTAATAATCATTTTTACTTTTATGTAACACCCTCCCTGTCATGGCACTCAGAGCACTTCATGTAGAACTAATTAGCACAACTTTTAATCCTCACAACAACCCTGTGAGGTAGGTTAGACTGAGAGAATAATGCGACTGGCCCAAGGTCACCCAGTGAGTTTCTGACTAATGAAAAGCTTGAACTCCCCCTATTTCCTGGTCCAGGTACTACGCACCTAGCCACTACACCACACTGACTCTCTGATAACAGAGGGAGTCAAGGTGGCAGGTGGAAGAGAGGAGGGATGTGATCTCATCAAGGGAAGCTAGGGAGGAGGAGGAGGAGGAGGAGAAGAAAAATAAGAGAGGTAGGAGGGGGAAGGAAATGGGGAAGGGAGAGGGTTGAGAAGCAATAGCAAGGCAGAGTTGATAAATCTTGTTGTTGAAAAAGGAGAGAAGATCCTGTGCAGGGTGGGGGAGACTTTAGAAGGGAAACAAATATTGAGAAGAGACAGCAGGGGTTGCAGGAGTGTGATTCAATTAATGTCGAGTAATAGCTGTCTTTGGCCAGGGAAAAGGCATCAATAAATGCAAAGAGAGCAAACCTAATGCCTTCCTGTCTCTGTGTTGTTCTAATTCTCCCTCTTATATGGGGAACAGCATTGTTTGTCCAAGATGAAAGTTTTGAAATCAGGTCAGGAGAGTTTCTAATATTCCTACAGAAAAGGAACACATTGTGCAGTCGTTCACAATGTGGCTGGTTGACTCTTGCAATGCTTGCACAAAGGAGTTTCTTTAAGTTGCACTTACGTAATAAGTATCCATGTTTGCAATGGGATGTATTAATGTGATTGACAGACATGGTTGAAGAGAGAAACCAAGCAGGGGCATAGGTAGGTAGGTGGGAATAGACCCTGCTGCAAAATACAGAATAGGCCCCCTCCCAGGGGCCCTTCACTCCAGTGTGCATATGCACTTGGCACACGTATGAGCTTCCCAAGCTCAGGGGCCCTGGTGCAACTGCATCTGTTGTATCTATTTTAGCTATGCCCCTGAAGCCAAGGGGCTTGACTGCTGGACAGCTAATAAGGCATTTATTTGTTATGCATTTGTTTGCCCTTTGCTTTAGCCAAATTTTTACTATCGTACCGCTTGCTGCTAAGATCTCTGCCACAGACAAGTAGGGGCAGATTGGCCATTGAACCCACCGGGAGGACTCCTGGTGGGCCAGTCCAGTCCTGAGGGCCGGTCCTGCTGTCTGTTGTTCCAGGCTCGCCCGGCGGCCAGCTGGGGCCCCGCACTTGCTGCAGCCAGCTTCTCCCCCAATAAGCAATTCTTTCTCCTCTCCCTGACTCCAGTCCTAGTCTATCCCTCACCTGCCTCTCCCTCCTAGGAGCACTGCAGCAGCAGCGGGACACTCGATGGGGCTGGGAGATAATGCTGTTCGTTTACAAACAGCTCCTCCCTATGTGCTGATCAGAAGGTTGCTACCTTGTAAAAAAGGTTCTTCGAGATGGCTTCAAACATTCTCACAACTGGGTTGTGCATGCTCACCCTGTTCAAATAATAGACCGCGTGATGGTCTCGAGCTCCTCTAGTATAAAAAGCACTGACTCTCCCCCTCTGAATGACAGTTCCTTTCAACCCTT
>QEPC01008826.1:2513064-2530208 GCA_003113815.1 Sphenodon punctatus
CTCCTCTCCCTGACTCCAGTCCTAGGCTATCCCTCACCTGCCTCTCCCTCCTAGGAGCACTGCAGCAGCAGCGGGACACTCGATGGGGCTGGGAGATAATGCTGTTCGTTTACAAACAGCTCCTCCCTATGTGCTGATCAGAAGGTTGCTACCTTGTAAAAAAGGTTCTTCGAGATGGCTTCAAACATTCTCACAACTGGGTTGTGCATGCTCACCCTGTTCAAATAATAGACCGCGTGATGGTCTCGAGCTCCTCTAGTATAAAAAGCACTGACTCTCCCCCTCTGAATGACAGTTCCTTTCAACCCTTCTAGAAATATAAGAAAAGAATTCCATGCGGCGCTGGAAGGGTGGGTGTTGTGAGAATGTTCGGAGCCATCTCAAAGAACCTTGTTTACCTTGTTCGTCTTCGAGTGGCTCGTCATGATATTTTTACATGGCTCCGCCGGGTGGGGGTGGGATGGGGGTGTGTGTCTGTGGGCACGCCAGTGCATAGGTGGGGCATGCACACAGCTGCACACACATCCCCACTCACCCACCACTCATCCACACCCACATAGTAAACACAGTTTCCCCCGGTTGTTCTGCGCATGGGGGTGAGTGGGGATGCGTGTTAGGCAGGTGTGCATGTACCCCACTCACCATGGGCGCATGCATCGCATCATTTACATGGGGCTCCCCCACCCATGAACACACAGAAATCTGAGTGTTGATGGGTGGGAGAGGCCCGTGTAAGAAGGGCCACATTCTCACAACTGTCTTACTTATACTATCTTAGGCTGCATTCAGATGTGTGCTTAATTCACACAGCAGCAGCGGTGACATTGTGCGATTTAAAGCAACGTGCACTTCCGGGTTGGTGTAAATGCACCTAGTGCGCACAATTCAGTGTATTGCGAACTGTCGGAGCGCAGTTTTAAAAGATGCTCCTAGCAGCTTTTAAAACCGCACTCTGACAGTTCGCATTATCCTGAATTGGTGCATTCACACCAACCCAGAAGTGCGCGTTGTTTCAAATCGCACGATACTGCCGCCGCTGTGCCCTTAGGTAGGAATTTTGGATGCAAAGCAATATCTATTCTGTCTTGGAAAATAAATCTGAAGATATGGTTCTGAGATTATTATGGCTGTTATTTCACTAACTCTTCTTAATGAAGTTATTGCCAACAGGAATATTGTCTTTAAAGCCGCACCCTATAACCAGTTCATTTGTGCCCCCATATAATCAATTCATGCTGCCTTGTGGGCACAAATTAAATGGTTATGGGTGGAGGCAGCATGAATTGATTATATGGGAGCGGGGGCTATAATGAACTGGTTATGGGGTGGGGGCAGCATGAACGGATTATGGGGGCACAACTGAACTGGTTATGTGTCTTTCATGGCATAATGTGCTTAATAAGCTAGCTGCATTTTGGGTGTCATGTGTGATAGCAACACCTCTGGACTGGTTGCACTGCATGCGTGCACAAGGCACAGACGGCACCGGCAGCAAGAAGCAACAGGCCCTGGAGGCCAGACTGGCTAAGCTCATCCCCTCCTCCAGTAAGGCAATGGATGTAGTCAGTCTCTCTGTGCCTGCCTCACTGCCCGCTTGGCTGCCCCTGCAGTGGAACGACTCCTGGGGAGTGGTGGTAGACACTCAGCTGAGGAGTGGGGGGGGACCATGCTTCTCCATGGTTGCTCGGAGGGGTGGAGAACGGGAACCCTTCCTGTCCAGAGGGAGAAAGTTTTATGTAAATGTATACATTTGCTTAATTAGGTGGGACCGGCTCGGGCCGGCTGTGGGGGACTTGGGCCGGCTGGGGCCTCTTGGTCTTGTGGGACCTGGGGCTGGGCCTGTGGGGGCCACCTGGGGCTGGCCTGGCCTGGCCTTGTGGGGCCTGGGGCTTGGCTGGGGGCTGCCTGGGCCAGCCTGGCCTGGGGCTGACTGATGTAGGAACGAAGGAATGGGGGATTTAAATCCTGAGTGGTAGGAATGTTGTGTGAGAAGGCAGCTGTGCATTAGCAGAAAGGGTCCATTCCTTCAAGGCTGTTCCTTAATTGTGTTCCAGTGCAGCATTACTACAGGTGCAAGGAATGACGCCTTAATATACAATAATGTAGATATTGGAAGTCTGGTATCAAGTTTCCCCTTAGTCTTCGCTTTGCTAAGCTAAACACAGGGTCTGTGGAATACTAGTGCAGCTGGTGTAGGAATGAAGAAGTCTTACTGTAGGATGCATAGCAAAGGACAGAGTGATTTTTCGGTTGGGGGCCACTGAGCACTGAAATGGAGTGATTTGGGGAGCCAGAGCACTGAAATGAGGGCCAGTACCCCCCCAGTGGCAGTCTCCCCCCCTGCTAGCCCCCCATAACCTCCCACTCACCCCTGCCAGGCTGCTGAGTATCTGAGTCTGGGGACTCAGCTCTGATAGGCCCCAAATCTGGTGCACTCTGCCCGCCCCCAAGCCATGCCCCAAGCCACGCCCCCTTGGCCCATTTCCAGCACCCCGGCGGCTTTGCCGCTGGCACAGTGCCACTAAGACTATATTCTCTGGGCCACTTTGATTTCCAGGCTGGCATGACTTAAGATGAGTTGGAGATGGAGAGTCAAGTTCTTGAAGGATAGAAGTGTAGGGTTAGCCAAAAAGAATTTTGTTGTTTTCTTGCTAAGCTGATCACTCTATGCAAATGCTAGGAGGGGACAGGGTTAGATGTAGGCATTCTGCTGCCCTAGGCAAAGTGCTAGGAGTGCAGCCTGAATGCTGTGCCTCCTGCGGAAGGGGACTGAAGTGCTAAGGTTAAGTGTTCTCTCTGACCACTTCCTCTGTCCCTTTTCTGCATCCACATGATGCTTGGCCTCACACTAGCCTGAATACCAAGATTGAGAACAGTTGGGCATAAAGGCCATTTTGCTGCCTCCTGCCACATGTTGTCCTAACAGTGCACTGTAAGACTGGGGTTGGGTAACACTGGAGAAAGATTGCTCTATAAACAAGTGCCCCTATACCACAGACAGCACACAGATCACCATCATCCAGAGTGCAAGCTGCAGGTGCATCCAATCCAGATGCTGAAGCATTGGTACAGTTTCTTTACAAAGCGATTAGTGAAAAAGCAGTTACTCCCATCCCAGATTCATCTGCATTGCAGGACTGCTCCACTAAATATAAGTAGGATTGACAGCTATGTATATTGCCTTGGTGCCAATGCAGGTCCTGCACATGTATGTTTCATAAGTGGCCTGGAAAAATATACATAGCTGGCAATTCTACATATATGTGGCAGGAAAGGGTATTCCTATCTAAAAAGCTGCACTCACTCCAAAGGCACCGGGCAACAAGGAAAGTGGGTCCATAAAGAGGAGAACTGGACCCCACCCAACAGCATTGCCAGCAAATGACCCATCAGTTCTCCCACACCCATAGCCCTCCTCCCAGTGAAGAGAGAAGACATTGTGGTTTGGACACCACTCTGCTTCCAATGGTGCCATGCGATACCATGGGAGGATCACAGAGGGGCATGGGCCAGCATAGGGTGTTAATAAGACAATAGTCCACTTTAACTAGCATTAGCACACAGTAGACCACACCGTTTATTAGGCATTAGGCATCTCCCCCAGCAGACACAGGGTCTCTACCCAGCCCCCACTCATGGCAGTCTCCGAGAACGCAGAGCCCACCATGCGGACAAATGCTGGCTAGTGTTAGCTAGTGTGCGCCTACAGGGCTGCCACCCATTTATTAGGGTGCACGCAGCCTGTGCCTGCATACAGGTCCACCAGGAGCCTTGGATCCCAGGTGCTGTGCCTAGAGTGGACTGAGCGCTCTCTCCACTCTCACTTTCACTGGCACTTTTACTTTTCACTTTCTCTGGCACTGACTTTTACTTTTTGAGGCAAAAAAGAAAACAGAAGAAAGACCTAGCAGGGGTCGTTCTCATCAGTTTTTGGGATGTTATTTCTGGGACTTTTCATCACTATTTCACCACCACGTGTTAGGCTAAATGTGTGTGTGGTGGTTGTGGGGGGTTCCGCAACTTAGCCACTGGAGTCCGGGTTATCATCTCATGTGTTAACACCCTTACTGTCCCCAGCTTCAGTGTTTTCTCCAGCCTGCAGAGGAAAAGGATTGGGGCTGAAAGACCAAGGCAAAGTCTGGATGCATGAAGTGCAAGTTATAAGTGAACAAAATATTTGAGACTGTGCACCGTTCTTACTGCTTACATAGTGTGTGAGTTAAGGTGGAGACCTTAACTTGCCATTTCCATGCTTTTTGAAGCTCCAGTTTGTTGATCTTCACCTTAACTACTCTCTGAAACCATAGGTTTTTGGTCTAAGATTTGGCCCTAGAATAGAGCAAGCTACCGCTGCTGTACAGAGAGTTTCAGTGTTTTAACTGAACACTCTGCATAGACCCTCTACTTATATCTCAGAAGTACCAGCTCAGGGGGTGGGCCCACTAAGTACTCAGCCCCTGCCTCTCTCACACAACCAGTATCCCCAGCAACCTATATCAATCTCGCTTGGGTTTTCATAGTCTCTCTCTCTCTCTCTCCCTCCATCCTGGGCAGGTGCTGAATAGTATAGCCCTATGAAATTTCTACCTGTATAGATTCTCTGGGACAGTGTGTCTTATTTGAAATGTGCACCTTACTTAACCCACTTCTCCAGCTGGCTTGCTAATGCTCTTCTTACTGTTCTTTCATTTGAAGTTTCCTTCTCCTATCTTAGTCAAGCACGTCCTGTGGTTTCTCAAATTCATGAACGTATTCCTGACTCTCCCTCTGTTCCCTCTCCCTTGTCTCCCCTTCCTTGTCCATCCTCGATTGAGAGCCTCCTGGGGCAGGGGCCTGTTTCCAATTAATGATTGTTCAGTGCCAGGCACACTGTTTGTTCTATAGTGGATATAATAATGATAATACTATAATCTAAACATATTGTGCTTCTATATATTTTGCACAAAGCTTGGGGGAGGACAGATAGAAATTGTGGGTAGAAGTGCTTTAGTGGGTGTGCTCAGGATTGAGGAAGTGCCAGACCTTGATTTCATGCCATGGACCCATCCCCTATCCTTGAGTTCATACCTTCATCTCTGCTTCCTTCTGAGCTCCCTCTTTTAGTGCTCGAGGGTGGAGAGTGGGTTTTTGGACCAGATCCAGAAACTGGAAAGGGGCCAAATGAAAACTACCCATGGACCATACATTCCCCACCCCTATTTCATACTTTGATATTATGGTATCCAGAAGGACCAGCTCCTGGCAAGGACAGGCTGGAACAGCACAGGGCCCCAAAAGTTAGGGTTCTCCTGCAGAATAAACTTGAAATCAGGGCTGGCCCCAGAATTTGCGGGACCATGTGCGAAGTCTTGGTGTGGGGCCTAATCTGCATAATTTAAATAATTTGCAAGGTCTGCCACCCCCAGGCACAGGGTCTAGGCTGGCGTGGGTCTATGTGCAACTGCATATGTTTCACATGGCTAGGGCTGGCCCTGCTTGAAATTATAACAAGTGTGAGAGGTACTGGTATAAAACATGGGCCTACAGACTCCAAACATGGGGAACACTAGCCTATGGACGGCCCATGGCAATCCTGGAGGGGGCCTATGAGTAAACTAGAAACAACATACATATAACATATGGATCTGCAATGTAGGTGTGACAGGGTTATATTCACTTCAGTTGAGTCTTTTCAGGATTAGACTCCACCAGTCTCTGGGTATCTTCAGACATAACGTCAATGGGTGTCTGAATGTGTGTTTTGACCTTGATATGAACACCGGTTTGGCCCCGTGTTCACCATGTGCCGCTGCTTAAACACATAGCCCATCTTGGTGTTTTGCTCGCCACCTGATCTCAGCACACAAGTGCTGCCGCCTCGTTCCCCATGTTATACCTGCTAACACGCCACATGATATTAGACATAGCAATGGCCATGCGTTCAGCTGGAACGCGCAAATTGTCCTTGTGAGGCAATGGTGTTCACATTGCGTGTTGAGTGGGTGACCAAATTGGTGTTGAGATTGTTATGGTGCTTACACACAATGGCCAAAGATGTGCTTAGGGGTTTTGACACCCGATCTTTGTTATGTCTAAAGGCACCCATTGTCTCCTCAGGGGATTGAGCTGAATAGTCCTTTATTTAATACACCATACCTTTCTCCACCAGTATGCAGTTCTACATGGCTCTCCTTCTCTTATATCTGGATCCAGATGGAACAGAGCCTGACCTGCAGGGGCTATGTGCCTACATACAAAGTCCCCTCTACAGTCCTTCTAGCCAGACAGCCCCTCTGGGTAGGCTTGGGTTCAGCCAGGAACACCCCTCTAGCTTCCAGTGCCCAAAGTCCAGAAGCACAGCCCACAAGGGCAGATGGCCAAACAAACTCCCTTTTTGCTGGCTTCACCCAACTCTTGTCCTTAGTCAGATTCAGTGGCGGCTGGTGGTTTTTGAGGCTGGTGGGGCACTGGGTGGGTTGAACCTTCTGCTGGTGGCTTTTCTGCCAGCAGGCTGGAGCCAGGGGCAGCAGTAGGTGGATCCAGGGGCATGGCTTAACCCAGCAGCAAGGAGTTCCCAGGGTTAACATTGAATGGACATTACATTAGTTAACACTGGGAACTCCTTGCTGCTGTGTAAAGAACTCCCATTGGGGGATAGAGAGCCCTCTTACTGGGGTCCCATTCACTCTCTCCCACCGGGTCCAAATTAACCATAGCAGGTTACAAAAATAGGTTACATTGCCATCGCCTACCTTTATCCTGAACCCTCGAATCCTCAATTTTCATGGCATCTTTTTCATTCTCTTCTGAGAAGAGAATAAAAGGGAAGAGGAGGACAACAGAGGAGAGTAGGAGGGAAAGGGTTTGGTTTTGGTGCAGAGTAAGGAGAAGAGATGGGTTCCGTGGGAGACAGTGGAAAGGGGTGTCCTTGTTGTCTGCAGCCTTCTCTTCTGCCATGCTTCTATCTATTTTCTCCTCTGTGCAGCCAAACACTCCCCATCCAAACCAGTACTAACACTGTATCCCCAGAAGCCAAATGCCTGTCCAAGCAAACAGGCCTTTTAGAAGAAGTTTGGCAAGTTTCAGGGCTGCATTGCCACCAAACCAGGCCTATCCAGACCAGCATCCCTAGCAGCTACACCCTATCCCCAACAGCCAAATACCTGTCCAAGCAAACAGGCCTTTTAGAAGACGTGTGGCCAGTTTTAGGGCTGCATTGCCACCAGACCAGGCCCATCAAGACCAGCATCCCCAGTACCTACACTGTATCCCTGGCAACCAAATGCCTGTCCAAGCACACAGGCCTTTTAAAAAAGTTTGGTCAGTTACAGGTCTCTGTTGCCACCAAACTAGCCCCAGCAAAATTTAAACAATGCATTTCTGTTTCTCAACAAAAACCCCACGCAAGATGCTCAAAGTCTCAGTCACAAGCAGAAAGGCCAGAAACTACTTTCCAGCAGAGAGCAGCAGTGAAACAGTGGAAGGACCATTTTAAGAAAAGAGTAGCCACAACCAGTAGACCCACAAATTTACAAAATGCCCTCTAATCATGCTTGGGAGGGGAGAAGGAAAGCAGCAATGCATCACAAAAACACAGAGCAAGCAAAGCAAACCATCTTAAGGCAACAATGTTATATGCAGTTCTTAGCACACCATAAAAGCAATAGCAGGGATTTCCACTTGTCCCCCAAAACATGCTTCACTGTTACAGCTCTGTTGAAGCTCCATTTTCCCTAGCAGCCCCCTTAACCCCAGCCCCATCTTCATCCATCTCCCAAAAGCCCCATTATCTCCCCCCCAAATAGCCCCCCAGGCCCCCTTTGCACCAGTGTTTCCCAGCAAGATAACTAACTCACCAGTGGGGATGTGTCTGATACAGGTTCAGCAGCAGTGTGGGGTAACAAATCCACAGACCAGCCAACATACTCTCTCCACCAAAATGGCACAGATCACCAGCATGCCAAATGAGAGCTCTCTTAACCCCACCCTAGGGAGTGGGGTACAGGCAGGCAGGCAGTCTGAGTCCTCAACAGCAGGAGTTGTGCACACTGGCACACACTGCCTGGGCGTTTGAGTCTCCAGTCCAGCCAGAGTCTTTCAAAGCAGCCCATAGGGCTCTGTGGAACACTGCCCCCGCTGGTGGGAAAAGCAAAGTGCTTTTCCCCATTAAGGCAGCATGGGCCCTAAGCCCAATAGCCCAAATTGCTTTTGTAAAGTTTTGTCCCTTAAGGAACTCCTTAGATCAGGCTCAGGAGGCACTGGCCCCCACCCCCTCAGCTCTTGCCTGCACATATGTCCAGGGAGGCACAACAACACTGAGCACTCAGCTGATTGCTGAACTGGAGGACTCAGAGCAAGTCTGGAGCAGGTTGCCGGCTCCCCCCCAGTGCCTTTGGGACTCAGGTGAGGCTTTTTATTATTTCTTAATTTTTAAAAGCATGAAGAGGAGGATCAGGCCAGGAGGGGCATTGCCCCTGGTTTCCTACAATGCTCACCACCCCTGCTCAGATCCAGGGAACAGCAATCCAGATCCTTCAGAGCTTCTCTGCATGTCTTCAAGGTCTCTCCAGTATCTACTGTATCACACTGAGCAGAGTTGCTCCCTGCCTCTACTTTCTACCACAGTTAGCTAGCAACTAGCCTCCAAACACCCCCATTTGACTAACCCTCACTCAGGGTTTTGAGCTTGGAGTGTCTTTGTCACACCCAGCCCAGGTGCAGGGCGTTAGGTACTGTCCTCTCTCCACTCAGTGCCTACACCTCCATTAGCACCTTCATTCTTGCTGCCGGCACTACCCTTCTTAAAGGCCCCACAGCCCAGATAGCCTGCTCCCTTCTACAGTAGAGTACCCCAGTCCCTGATAATTTAACTGAACAGCAAAAATTTATGATGGTAACATTTTCCTTTGCCTAATGGGTGAGCCAGTGTGTGTCTGTCAAACATTCTTATGCTAGGAGGGGACCCACACCATTGTTTCCCATGGGACTCCAACTTCCCTGGATTCCTGGGATCCAGGGCCATCAACTCACTGAACAGAGTGGCTTCTGAGGAGTGCTGAGGGGTGCCCATAGATAGCCCAACCACACTCCCGCTCCCCACCACTCAACTTTATGGGGCAGGTTACTCCATAAATGTCTACTGCAAGGTTTCTTTTATCTTCCTTGGAAGAAGTGAGTATCAAGTACCAGGTTGCTGGGCTAGAGAAACCTTTGACCTCATCCACTCTAGCGAAGTGATTTTTATGCACTGATGAGCACTCTGAGCCTAGTCAATCAAAGCCTGAGTGCTGCTTTGTAGCATCATGGCGGGAGCATTCAGGATAAAGGACCTTGCTGGATGAAGCCCTGAACAAACATGTATGAAAGAGACAGCCCCTTCCCTAATGAGTTTATAATGTTAGTTAATTGAAAGACAAAGCAGCTGGAGGAAACAGACAAACAGGCAGGGTAGGAGTGAGGTGAGAATGAGGTAATGTTTCACTGTAGTCAAGCTTTTTCCATAATTTAGCTTGTCACCTGCCTGGCTGTTCTCAGTCGACAAATGTTCTAAGGGCATGATACAGAGTTAAGAACATATTTGAAGGAAGATAAGTTCAGGATCCTGGGAATTCGGGAGAGGCTTGGTCTATGGATAAGAAAGTGGTTCTCAAGTAGGTCCCCCTCCTTTGATTGTTCCTCCACTGTACAAGCATGTACATATTCCTTGCCCCCTTACTCTTCCTTGCCACGTTACTGTTGTTTACTGTTGCTCTCCACTTCATTTGCAGATGTTGATACTGTACCTTTCTAGCTGAAAGCAGCTGAATTGGGAAGATTTCCAAAGTGGTATCTGTGACCCCATTTCTGAAACTAATTTTGATTGGTGGCTGTAGTGTCAGTCAGTATTTATGTTGTAGAAGTAGGCAGCGTTTCTGCCTTTTTAGAAATTACCCCTTCGCTCAGCCAAAGTGGAGGTATAGATCTGGCAATTGTGCCCCTTCTCGCATCCTCCCAGTTTTATTATTTTGTACCCTCTGGGATGTGTATCCCACCTTACCCTGTATGCAAGAGCCATGTACTTTCAATGTCTTCTTTTGTATAAAACTTAAGTGTTCCCCTTACAAATTTATGGTGAGCACTGAGTGTCCTGGAATTTGTTTCCCTAGGCACAGACAGCCAACTTGGTGCTAGAAGATGGAACCAAGATGAAGGGCTACTCCTTTGGCCATCCATCCTCCTCCGCAGGAGAAGTTGTGTTCAACACTGGGCTGGCTGGGTAAGACAACCACAACTGATCAATGCTCTTCTTAAACTGCAATACTAAACAATGAAAACAATAGAAGTGACTTCCTGGTTAGAGCTATCCAGGACTGTCTGGAACATTGCATCAGGCCATCTTTCTACTTTACAATCTGATCCATGCACTGTAAGCACTCAGTGTGCATGAATCCCTTCCCCCACCACTGAGTTGCAGCTAGTTCTGGGCTGACTCACAGTGACTGTTTAACAGCACGTAGCAAAAGAGCTTTGCATTTCAGGTGAAGAAAAATTAAGTGGAGTGAAATTCCTCAAGTACTTGAATGCAGGCAGAATGAGAGCCCCTTGGATTTGCATTAGCAATCCATCAATTGCAAGAATTGCCACAGAATTTTAACCATGAGGACTTTTGCAACTCGTCAGAGAGATGGCATGTGTACAGAGCTGGATTAAGGAATGTGAGGGCCCTTCCTGGTGTACAGGAGTGAGGGGAGATGCTGGTTAGCATCAGAGTTGGGGCAGAAAAAACAGAGCTGGGACACAGGGTGAAAACAAACGAGACAATAGCCCTCTTTAGACTGCGATAGCTTGCCTTAGACCAGGACTCACCTGCCCATCTGGTCAGTTGCAACCAGATGTTTGCCTCCTATGGCTTTGAGGCAGGCTGCTGGCTGCTGTGGGGGTGTGGATGGCAGCGGCCAGAGACACAGCTTGGGCAAAGGCCCAGTTTAGGGTCTTTTTTCAGTTTCATTTTTTTTGTTTTGTTTTCAGAGTCTTGTTTTTCAGTACTTTCAGTTTTGGTTTTCGGATTGAAGTCAAAGGGAAATAAGTGTGCTCCTCCTGGCCCGATCCTCTGATCTCACCCTGTGGCAGGACTGGGCGGACCTGTAACAGACTGAATGGAGACTGTTAGTTCAGGTGACCAGTAGGACTCGGAGTTTTGGTTTTGGTTTTAACCGAAACAGTCCAGAAATGGCTGTTTCCGTTTAAAACCAAAGGGTCTGAAACTTGGGCCGTTACAGTTCCCGATTTTCAATTCTGTATCTTCCCATTGAAGTCAATGGGAAATCTTCCCATTCCCCTCAATGGGAAGGGGATCTGGGGTCCAGCTTCCCCCATCCCCATTCCCCATGTCCCACTACTGACCTCAGAGGGTAGGGGTGAGGATCTGCATCCCCAACCTCACCCCTGGGACCCTTCCTTACCACCACCACCCGGGGGCCTACTGGCTGGTATGTACTTACTGTTCTGGGCCTCAGAGGATGGGGTGAGGAGCCATCATCTCTGCTGCCATCCGGGTCTTCTCTGCTGCTGGACTGGGCTGGGCTATTTCTGCTTCCGGGAGGCTGGGCTAGGCTGCCTCTGCTGCCAGCCCACGCATGTGTAGAAAGGCTACCATTTTCCATTTTGGTCCCAGCAGCCTTGCACATGTGTGCAGGGAGCTCTGGCAGTGTGTCCTGGGAAGAAGACCTGCAGCAGGCCTCCCACAGCCGTGCCAGCTCTGGCGCAGAGGTCCAGGAGTGGAGGTGGCCCGGGCCAGCCCAGCCTCCTGGCAGCGGGTGTAGCCCCACCTGGCCACCCAGCAGCAGAGAAGACCCAGCTGGCAGTGGAGATGGAGGCTTCTCACCCCCATCCGCTGAGGCCCAGACCAGTAAGTACATAGCAGCCAGTAGGGCCACAGGGAGTGGGGGTAAGGATGGGCTCTAGAGGGTGGGAGTACATGGATCCCTCCACCCTCTGAGGCTAGTAATGGGCCCCAGGGGATGGTGGAGGTTGGACCCCAGTTCCTCTTCCTACTGAAGCCAATGGGAAGTTACAAAGCCAAAAATCAGGAACCATAATGGCCTGATTTTAGGACCCTTTGGTTTTAAACCGAAACAACAATTTCCAGACTTTCAATTAAAACCAAACCCGAAATTCCCACCCCTACGTGGTCACCCAGACTAACGGTCTCCCTTCCATCTGTTACAGGCCCACCCAGTCCTGCCATGGGGTGAGGTCAGAGGATCAGGTCTGGAGTAACATGCTTAGCCCAGCCTGCCGAACAGCTGGTCGGGGTGGCCTGAAGCACCCCCAAATCAGCTCTTAGGCAGGCAGCAGTGAGGGCACTCTACCAGGCCCCCTTGACCAGCTGTTCAGCAGGCTGGGCTGAACACACTCCTCCAGGCCTACTGATCAGCTGTTTGGCGGATTGACGCTAGGGCACTCCTCCAGGTCCCACGATCAGTTGTTCAGCAGGCCAGGTGCATGCACCAAACAGCTGATCACAGGCCCAGAGGCATGCCCTCACCCAGCCTGAGAGCACACACTAAATAGCTGATGGGGGGGGGGGTAAGGAATGCCCCCCCATCAGCTATTTGGTGCATGCCCTTGGGCTGGGTGAGGGTGTGCTTCTGGGCCCGCGATCAGCTGTTTGGTGGCAGCTCTTCCCAGGGGCCCAATCCTGCTGAGCAGCAGAGGTCCAGGAATCCTGACCCATGTGGACAACCTCTCAGGCAGACCCGTGGTGTGGAGGGACCTTTGGCAGCAACCCCCATGCCTGGGTTACTGGTGGGCAGGAGTGTTCGTGTGAACAGCCCTCCCTGCCGACCTGAGGAGTGGTGCCTCCTGTCCCCCCCTCCCCCCAAAGGCAGGCCAGGAAGCTGCCTGCTGCCATCTCAATGGTTTTCACCCACAGGTGACCTTGATGCTGCTGCATGATACTCTGCTGCTTCTCCAGCTTAGCCTCAACTGCATAGCAGCTAGGGCACCAACTCTGGAGTCTTATGGTGGTAGAAACCAGAATCAGAAGGTCTGCTGTTGCTAGGCAGATGTGCAGACTCAGACTGACCATGAGAGCCCCCCTAGCCATTCTCATCTTAAGAACATAAGAAGTGACATACTGAGTCAGACTATGTCTAAATCTTTAGACATAACGGAAGATCAGGTGTCAAAACCCCTAAGCACGTGTTTGGCCGTTGTGTGTAAGTACCATAACAATCCCAACACCAATTTGGCCACCCATTGAACACGCAATGTGAACACCATGGCATCACAAGGACAATTTGCGTGTTCCGGCTGAACACGTGGCCAATGTTGTGTCTAATGCTTTTGTGTGGCATGTTAGCAGGTGCAACATGGGAACGAGGTGGCAGCGCTTACGTGCTGAGATTGGGTGGTGAGCAAAACACAGATTTCCCCCAAGAGGGGCTGCGTGTCTAAACAGCGCCACATGGTGAACACAGGACCAAACCAGAGTTCATATCAAGGTCAAAACACACATTCAGACACCCATTGACCCCAAAACTCCATCAAGTCCAGCATCCTGTCCTCCGACAGTGGCCATTTCCATTCTCTTCGGAGAAGTACCTAACAAGTCACAATGGAATGATCCATTCCCTGATCCAGTCAGAGGCTACATTCCACAATCTACTTGGCTAGTAGCCATGAATGGACCTATCCTCCAAGAACGTATCCAACCCTTTAAAAAAATTAGCTATGATACTGGCCTTGATCACCACCTCTGGCAACAGGATCAGACGAGACGCTGCCGTGAGTCACGCGCATGGGATGGGGAAGCACATTCTTTTCAAGGCGCGAATGACCTACCTCGATCAGACTCGTGGTCAGTTCACAGCTTAAAAAGAATGCACTTCCCCATCTCATGTGCGGGACTCATGGCAGCGTCTCATCTGATCCTGTCTTGCGGGATTTTGGAAACCACACGCGACTCGCGAGTGCACCGCATGCTCGTCTAAAAGCGGCCTCTGTCTTGTAAGATCCTCCTGTAATTTTTTTTTTAATTTATAAAAGATTTCTATCCCACCCCTCCTGCCCACAGTCTGCCCCAGTCTTAACTATGACCTTTTTCACACAGACACTCTAACACTGACAAAATGGATGTTACATTTTATTATACACGTTGCAGGGCTGCAGGTGTGTGCTATGGGTACCCTGCAACATGTATAATAAAATGTAACACCCATTTTATCAGTGTTAGAGTGTCTGTGTGAAAGGGACCTATCTTGAATAACTGTGGCTGCTTTTACACATGACAAAGATGGGTTCTTATAAGTGCTTGAGATGATACTGGTAATTATAAATGCTGGAGTTTTGTAGTATGTGAATGCACTATTCCCCTTTAATGTAGTGAGATCTCACAGCCTTGTAAGACCCACCAGATGTGACACTTACAGGGTTGCTAGATCTCACTGCATAAAAGGGGAATAGAGTATTCGCACATTATAAAACTCCAACATTTATAACGCCTGGGCCGCTTTTAGATGAGACACATTTGCGCATGATTTTTTAAAAATGCGCTTGTTTTAATGCTCGTTTAAACACCTAAACCGTTTTAAATGTGTATTGCTGTGAACGTGTAAAAGCCCAAACGGTTTTGAATGTGTTTTTTAAATAATGCGCATTTTTAAAAACCGGTTTTGGCATCCCCCCGGCCCTGGTATAATCTTGAGCACTTATAAGAACCCATTTTTGTCATGTGTAAAAGCGGTCTTAGTGTTGTTTGCAAATTGAATCACTTCACTCTTTGCTCCCTTTTCCAGGTCATTAATGAATATATTAAATGTCTCCAGTCCCAGTACAGATTCCTGGGGAACCCCACTATTTACTTCCCTCTGTTGTGAAAACTGACCATTTAGTCCTACCCTTTGTTTCCTATTCTTTAACCAGTTACCAATCCAGGAATGACAGGACTCTATCCTGTTACTGCTTAGTTTCCTCAAGAGTGTCTCGTGAGGAACCTTATCAAATGCTTTCCAAAAATCCAGTCAGCAAACCCTTATCCACGGGTTTGTTGATACCCTTAAAAAATTCCAATACATAAGTGAGGTATGACTTCCCTTTGCGAAAACCATGTTAGCTCTTCCCCATTGTCATGTTTATCAATATGCCTGATAATTCTGTTCTTCACCATTTTGCCCAGCACCTATGTGAGGCTCACCAGTCTGTAGTTTTCTATGTTGCCCTACTGGAGCCTTTTTTAAAAATTGGCATTACATTTGCTAGCCTCAAGTCTTCAGGTACAGAAGCACACAGATTTTAGCAACAGGTTACAAATTATCAGTAGTAGTTCTGCAGTTTCGTATTTGATTTCCTTCAGAATTCCAGCTTAGCTGGACAGGCAGCAAGATCATCGCAATCCTTCCTGTAAGAAGGTTTCCTGACCAACACCGAAACGAGGTTAGTGGTACTGTATTTATTTAAGGCTACCTCTCTGGGTTTGACCACAGGTCTACAGGTTTTGTCCCATCATCTCTGGGCTACTATAAAACCCTAATTTCTCTGGCTTATCCAGGGGCGTTTGGATAAAGTAGGTTTTTTTTTTTGCGGGCATGGAAGGGCCGAGTCTGAAAGGCGTGGTGCAAATAGGCTTTCCTAGGGCTGGTTCAAAACAGCCATTCTGATTTTGTGGAAAAGTTCTGTGAAACTGGAATGGCTGCTGGAATTTTGATTGGAATAATTTTTTGATTCCGTTCCGGTTTGTGCATGCACAAAATTGTTGTGTCCATTCTGTGCATGCACAAATGGCTTCTGCAATATAACGAAATGGCCACCACCACATGTGGCCATTTTGTGCCTGTGTATAATGCAAAACCAAAAAACAAATATTTGATCGGTCCAATCGGAATTCTGATAGAAATTTTGTCTGATCCAAATTCTGACTGGACTGATTGAACCTCTCAGTTTAATTGAAAATGGAAGCTGAGTGGAATTTTGATTTCCCCGGAGTGTCAAGACACAACAATGCTTCAAAAGGGGTGAGGCCACGCTGAAAGAAAGGGACAGGAGAGTCCCTTTGCCCCTCACCTTTTGGAGTGGCTCCACCCCCTTTGGGTCAGAACTTCGGGGAAAATGGCAAGCTTTACTGTACTGTATATATTTCTATTGCAGTAAGGTGGCTAATGACAAGCAGAAAATGGCTGTGGAATAGAGAATTTAACTGAACCTCAAGGTTTAGGTCAAGGTTTTACTGCAGTCTTTGTACAGCTGCTCCATGCTCCTTGAACTTTCTTCTCTCTGTGAGAAACAAATACCACAAGATGGGTTTTTAAATAGTTCCACTGGGCGATAACACTAAATTACAGCACAGGAAATCTGTTTGCAAAGTTTTGCATCATGAGGCAATTATTTTAAGCTTTTTGACAGCGCTAATTACTAGCTGTGTTAATATACCTGCCAACAAACAACTGTTTAATATAGATCAGAATGATGGAGGGTACCCGAGTTTTCTTCCCTGTGATAGATTATGGGTAATAAATCTTGTCACATCACAAAAGCCAGGCAACACTTGATGGATTAATTTCCCTTCAACACCGCAGCTTAGTGGCAGAAGCTGTATTTATTCATTTACAGGCAATTTTTTAGAGGATACTCTCAAAAGAAAAGGGCTGGTTATCTTTGGGGAAGAAGAAAGGTATAAGGTTACAGGTCTAGCCTTCTCTCTCTGGTGCAATATGTAAATGAAATATGTGAGGAAATTAGACCTTGTCATGTTCTTGTAAGGCAGAAACAGGACCTGTGGAAAATCCCAAAGTGGTTAGGCACTACGATTGCCACTTATGCAAATTTTTAAGGAAAACTTGTGAAAAATACATGTTACAGGGTCTGCATTGGCGCCTAAGGTGCTGATAATTTGATAATTTGAATGAGCAAGCATATTACCAAAGAGAATTATCAAGTTTAAGGCGCCAATGCAGACCCTGCCACATGTATTTTTCACAAGTTTTCCTTAAAAATTTGCATAGGTGGCAACTGTATTAGGCACAGAACACAACCTTATAGTTCCTCCTTAACTTTATAATCATGCAAAAAGATCCACGTGTGACCTGACTTCAGTGAGCTTCTGAGTGCATTCTCCTGAAAAGGAGAAAAGCACCAAAATCCGTTTCCCTCTGTTTTTTTTTTTTTTTTAAATCATCTGAATAGATTAG
>QEPC01008826.1:2543188-2554014 GCA_003113815.1 Sphenodon punctatus
GGGGGAGAATCCCAGTAGATGGATCTGGTGAGTAACCTGAGTAAGCCAAGGCTCTAGTAATCCTGCAGCACAGGCCCTGTCTCTTATACACATCTAGATGTGTATAAGAGACAGAGTCCACACAGTGCAGAGGTAACGCCGGTGGACTCGCGGCCAAAGGCCAAGCCCCCCCCCCCCCCCAGCGAAAAGAAATCAGGGACAAGACGGGCCGGGGAGGATTTTTTTTTTAAAAAAAAAAAACCCAAAAAACCCAACAGCAGCCGCCGCCTGGGCTTGTGGGTGGGTACTGCCCCCACAGCCCTCAATGAGGAGCCACTGCTGCTACTGAACCAAGTGCCGCAATCCTCAGTACATTCCAAATAAATTCGAATATTGAGTTTCAGCACTAGTTCTACCCCCTCCCCCCCACATGCCAAAGTGCAGACTTTATCAGGGCATACCCTGTGTCATTATCAGAGAGGGAACCATAACTGGCATTGCTACCAGCTAAAATCCTGGGAGAGGGGCTAAGCGGTCTACATCTCCTTATTCCCCTAGGCTGGCCCTGGCTATGAACTGGGACCTTCCCCGCCCCCAGGGGTCATGGGGAGTGAGGATAGGAGGAGGCAGCCCCGCCCATACATGCACAGCCCGATCCAGGACCATCACCCATCCCCTGACTGTTAATAGGCATTGCTCTTATTATCCCTGTCTGCCCAAGTGGGTGTTATACTTCACTGGGTTCCTTGTCTGATATCCACCTACAATTGTGACATAAACAATTACCAATCAGGTTACTACCTGAACTGATCACTTGCTATGGAGAAGGTGAAAAACTGCAACTCAAAGGCCAGTTGTAAGATGTGTAAAAAATTCCTTCTCATCCCTGAAATGCAGTGACTAGCATAAGCCCATAGCAGGATCATGCACAGCATACAGTACACAATACACATCCAGACTGACGAAACACGAGGCGAGGGTGAGTGTTCTTTCACCTGGGTAGTCATCGATCAGAAGGCTGTCCAGGCGGTGAGGGGGCACCTATATCTCCTTGTCCCATCCCCATCCCTCCAGGTGGCGCCAACGTGATTTGCTGGGTGCCAAGTATGCAGGGGCAACGCCCTCATCTGTGACATCTTGAGGTGAGGAGGTGCCCAAGGTCCTGGCCAACCCCAGTAAATGGTGCCTCCTGCTAAGGGCAGGGGCTTTCTCTTTTTACACCTGGGATAGTAATTGATTTTTACTGCACTTCTTTAAATTGCTTTTGTTTTGTGTTTCTTTCAGGTCCCTGCTCTTTATGGGATTGATACCAGAATGCTTTCCAAAATTATTCGGGACAAGGTAGGCTAGATTCTTCTTCCTGAATTCAATTTCATAAATAACCTAGAGATTTCACGGCCAAGAGAACCACTAGCAGCAGTGGCCATCTGAGGTTTTCATTACCAAAGTTGATGCTTGGAGGCCTCGTGCACAGATCTGATCTGCTGGCCGCAGCACCAGTCTGGATTCCCCATCTATTGTTCTGTCTGACTCCAGTTCCATCAATGGTGTAAATCTGGGCTAAAATTTGTGGGGGATGCTTGATCTCCTTGACCCACATAAGCCCCATGACCCATGACCCTGGAAGTGCAGGGGAAGGAAATTTGTGGGGAATGCACCCCCACATCTCCCAATATAATTATGCCCATGAGTACCACTGAATGCAAGCAGAGTGCAAATTACTTGCCTATGGTTGGCTCTACTGTTCCTGGTTTTCATTCTTTATCATTGAGTTGCCAGAGACCATGCAAAGATTAATGAGAAGGGGTGTTGTACAGCAGATGTTACCTGAGGGAATCACAAGCAGCAGGGCTCTCTTAAGATTTGTAGTGGCACAGGACAAAGGAGGCCCCTTTCTCTTCAACTCCTGGGAACAGGTCACTTGCCTCCCTGCTATCCTCCTGCATTTCCCAGCATTCTGGGTGTCTCTCTGTTCCAGCTGCTTGTTCCACCAGAAGGGACTGTCTGGGTCAGGCTGTGGTCCCTGGCTTCCTCAGGTGACTCCTTCAAGGTTGGGATGAGAGAGCTGACTCCTTTAGTTACTTGCCACCTATGTCTGGGACCCAGTGAAGCCAGCAGCAGTGGGTGACTGGACTTGAAGGAGGGATCCAGTGACCATGACAAAGCCCCCTTGAGATGAAAGGTCTGGGGTAGCTGATACTTCTAAAAATGGCCCTGACAAGCCAACAAATGTGTGTGTGTATCATGGGCATGGACTTTGTCCTAGGTAAGAAAAGAACATTCTAGGGCTCAACATATGTTGTTTCATAAAGGATTCTGTAACACTGTCCATACACCAGTGGGAGTACAAACTTTCAGGACCCCAGGGCTTTAGGCAAATCAGGGACTGCAAAGAGGGGTCAGTCAGGTGTTTGCAGACTTTATTCACTTCCCCCAAGGCACAACTAAACATCCATAGGTGTTATACTTCATGTGGCTAATGGATCTGATTGGTCTCCAGAATTCTCTGTGGGATTACCTGCTGACCGTAGCGGCAACTCTGTCGATGACCTGGTCATTTTGTGGAATGACATTTTGACTATGGCCATTGACACGGTTGCATCCAGGTGTCTGTTTCCACTGCTGCGGCAGCACAGGTCCCCTGGTATATGGAGAACTTGAGGCAGCTGAAGTGCGAGAGTAGGAGGTTAGAGTGCAGTAGCATTTGACTTGTGCTGAAGCCAACTGATTGTGGTATAGATAGTTTTTGAAGGATTATGCTGTGGCTGTGATGGCAGCAAAGAAAGCTTTCTTCTCTGCTCATAGTGTCTGCAAAGTCTCATTCGGCAGAGCTGTTCTGGTTGGTGAATGGCCTGGATAATCCAGTCTACCTCCACCCGGAAATGGAGTCATCTAATGCCTACTGTGACATTTTTATTAATTACTTTGCAGACAAAATCACTTGTATTTACCACAACTTGAGTGCTGTCACTTTGACTGCTTTTAGATGTGTGTGGTGCACACATGGTGTGAAATCATGCCGTGTGTAAAAATCCTGTGGGCAGGGTTTAGATGCAACATCTCGTGCGTTAAAGCCGGGCACGCATTTTTTAAAACCGCAAATTAAATACCTCAATATTCAGGTATTGAATTTGCAGTTTTAAAAAAATGCACGCCGGGCTTTAACACGCAAGATGTTCCATTGATTTCATGCCGTGTGTGCGCCGCGCACGTCGAAAAGTGGCCTTTATCTGCAGAATCAGAGTTTGGGGTTATGGAAGCTCCTTTTGTTCATTTGGATTGATTTTAATAAGTGTCACCCACCGATGTGGGGGAGGTGCTTGGGGCAATCGGGGCAACCAGTTGTGAATTAGATGCTTGCCCATTCTGGCTAGTGAAAGCCAGCTACCGGCTTGTCTCTAACCTTCCCTTTTAGGGAAAGTTATTGAATGGGAGGTTGTCCAAAAGCTCCAGGCTCATCTTGATGTCATAGGATTCCTGGACCTGTTTCAGTTGGGTTTTTGTCCTGGGTATGGCATGGAGACTATGCTTGTGGCCTTGATCAATGAGCTGCTCCTGTAGATTGACAAGGGGAATTCTACCCTGTTGATTTTCTTAGATCTTTTGGTGGGCTTTGATACAATTGATCATGAGGTGTTGTTGACAATGACTGTGGGATCTGGCAGGGGTGCACGGAACTGTTCTTGAGTGGTTCAGCTCTTTCCTGTCGGGGACACCCCAAAGAGTGGTGATGGGTGATTGTTCGTTGTCCTCTCTGGACCTCCACTGTGGGGTCCTGCGGGGTTCTATTCTGTCTCCCCTCTTGTTCAACGTGTAGTAGTAGTATCAGCTTTTATTCGATTTTAGCCATACATATTCATATATAATAGTTTAATCATATAATCCATACAATTATAATACTAATTATAGTATTAGTATTATACTATAATACTATACTATAATGAGCCACACAATTACAACAATAATAACATTCAATTATACTTAAAGATAAAATATAATAAAGTTACAATATTAATCTGTGTTTACGCACAGCTAAGAAGGCAAATGTTGCCATAGCTATCATGACGTACTCAGAGGTGGAAGTCAACAACAACTTCAATTTACTTCTTAAGGATAATCCTTTCTTATTTTCCAATATTGGATAAACCCATTGAATTCTTATTTCCTCATAAAATATATAGTTAAACGTAATATATTCTATTTTTTCTATTTTGTCCAGTTCACACGGGCATTTACGATGCATGTACGGGGTACCATCATATCTCCCCATGGTAACTGCTAAATCTAAAAGCTGAAACCATAATAGGGTATAACTTCTCTGCAATTTTTTACTCAGCAGTAAGGAGCGATAAGGCTCAAAATTAAAGTATTTTTAAAACTTGAATACCAGGGGGCTGCTTTCCATGTTCTAATTACTGCTAAATCCTCCTGTTGGCTAATATCTGTCAGTCTCTGCTTAATTAAACAAATTTGCTGTGCTGAAGTTTTCCTCAATAAATACTCAATGGAAAACCCTGCCTTAGCAAGTATAGGAACCACTTGATTAATCCAAACATATTTAGGAGTACCAGCATGTTCCAACTGCTCTGGTAAACACAAGAGCATCAAGCTCAAATGATCTAGAGTGCATAATATAATCCAATATTTCATAGTTGCGATGGATGATAACAATTGTTCAACATATATCATTCAGAAGTTTGGGGCGAAGTGCCATCAGTACGCTGACGACACCCAGATCTACCTCCCTTTTTTTTCCAACCCAGGCCCTGCTGTCTCGGTGCTTACCCAATGTCTGGCTGCTGTTGGAGAATGGATGAGAATGAGCCAATTGAAGCTAAATCTAGACAAGACTGAGGTGATGATGGTTGGCCGGCCTTGTGATCTGGAGGGGATTGGGACTCCTGTTATTGATGGAGTCTGCCCCCCTCTGGTCAGTCAGGTTCACAGCCTTGTAGTGCTTCTGGACTCCTTGCTGTGCCTGGAGTGTCAGTTTGCTGTGGTGGCCAGAAGTGCATTTCACCAACTCCATCTGGTGAGGAGGCCGTGTTTTTTTCTTTCTTACTCGGATCTGGCCACCATCATCCATGCTTTCATCACCTCAAGGCTAGACTACTGCAATGCGCTCTATGTGGGGCTGCCCTTGCTGACTGTTCAGAAGCTGCAGCTGGTGCAGAATGCGCCAGCTCAGCTTTTTTTGGGATGAGTTGCAGGGAGTAAATTACAGGGAGCTCCAAAGTCTGTACTGGATGTCTATAGCTTTCCGGGAACAATCAAAGGTGCTGGTTTTGACCTTTAAGGCCTTTAATGGTGTCGACCCCGCATATCTGAAAGACTGCCTGTCCTTCTATGCCCCATTGCGGCCTATGCGTTCAGCTGGGAGTGCCTCCCTGTGGGTACCGTCTGTTAGTATTGTTCATATGATAAGAGCTCACAGGGAGGTTTTCTCGGTTGCTGCCCCATTTTTATGGAACTCCCTTCCCCTGGAGGTTCGCTTGAGCCCAAATGTCTTCCGGGGGTGGTGGAAGACTTCTTTTTGTTTATAAAGGCATTTGGTGGGTGGGGATAGGGATTGGGTGGGAGGTTTTGGAGGAGGTTGGAGTGGGTGGTTTAGGGATGAGGGTAGGGTTTTTGGTAATGCATTTTAAGGTTATTTAATTGTATTATGATTTTATTATTGTAAGCCATCCTGAGCCTTTTAGAAAGGGTGACGTATAAGTGTAAATAAATAAAATAAATAAAATGTGTCCGCACATAACAGCCAACAGGTCTATAATTAGTCCATACAGCCTCCTCTGGACTTGCACTTTCCCAGTTCCATAAGTATTGTCATCTGGTTTGGGGCCAGCCTGCTTTTGGACTCCCAGCTCCCTGTCCTCTGTTGCTGCATTTGTGTGTCTCCTCCAGCCTCAGCTTCAGGACCTTGGAGAGCATAGTGTTTGGGCAAGTCTGACTGGCGTGGCTCTCTGCTGCTGACTGTCTACTCTCTGAGGTTTGCTGACCTTATATCCCCGAGAGGGGTGGCTGTTCAGTGCAAATCAGGCACCCTTAAAGGGACAGCAACCTCCTTTGTCACAGACCCCCCTCCTCCAAGAGTTAGGGCCAACCTCAATGAACAAGGACTGTAACGTTCCTTACTTAAAACACACAGAAGTTGTATTGTATTGCATTGGTTTATTTATTGAATATATATCCTGCCCTTCCCCTAAGACTCTCCCCTAAGACTCAGGGTGGGTAACAACATAATAGCGACAGATAGGAATAAAAATACATAAAACGTATATAAAATATGTATATAAAAATATTTTCACCTTTGGAAAATGGTTAGGCAGAGTTCTATTCACAGTACTAGGACAGCAACTGAGAACGTTCCTTGGCATGTCCTTGTTGTATGAACCTGATGGGCAGTTGGTACCTGCAAGAGGGTGGTCACAAGAAGTTCGTACCTGCAAGAGGGTGTTCGCAGCTTACTGCAGGAATTGCGATGCAATATAATGGAGGTAGTCTTTCAGATATGTGGGGGCCAGGTAGTTTTGGGCTTTAAAGGTCAAAACCAGTAATTGTGCCCATTCAACCCAGTATTGTAAGAACCAGAATTGAGTTCTGGTTTAATGTGCTCATGGCGACCCACTCCTGACAGGATTGTGTAAACCTGAATTCCCATATCAAGACTTTTTTTCTATATTTTTTGGAGATAAACCTTTTTTTTTTTTTTTTTTTTGGTCATAAGTCCTATCTGTCCTAGAACTGAGCCCTGAAGGATGTGTGCAATGCTGTATGACTGGACTGAGGTGAATAGGAAAGTGTATTTCACAGGTTGTGTGTGAAAGAGTTATCCAAATCATTGTCTGTGTGAGGTTATTCTGTTGTAATTGGTTATGTGTAATTGCTTATCTGAAGCTGCTTTTATCCATTTTTTTTTTACACAATTAGCTTTCCCATCCTGCCCAGCTACATACATTCTGTCAACACAGTATGAATAATCAAACTTTTCATAGTATAGTATTTGCAGCTTCTTTATTTTCTCAAGAAAATGCACAGATTTGTGGACAAAAGACAAGTGCAGTTTAATACAGTATGTCTTGCGGTGAAGAATAGGAATGCATTCTCTACATCCATGATACATATAATGGATCGACACCCCTCTCATCCAGAGTAAATATGCTTTCAGTATTTATCTAATAGCTTAGCATACAGTGTGTGATAGTTATGCACATTATATTGGAGCTCTGAGCGATATTGGTTTATGGTTTTTTTAAAAATGCATAATGTAGTCTTTTCTCCCACTAATCTTAGTCAACTTGGGGGGAAAAAAACTAGCTTAATATTTCACTCCGTGTACTTTTATAAATTGGAGATGAGAACAGCGTTTCAGGGTGATGGATGCAGAAATGAGCAGTGGCGCCGTAAATTGGATTCCAAAGGTAAACACAGGGCACCATTTCATTAAGTAATCCGGTGTCAAGGTAAGACACTGCGTGTGTGAGAGAGGAGTTTGTAATCAGCTTTCACAGGGCCGTTAGCAGCACTCAGCAGTTTGCTTAGCTCCCAGGTGGCCAGCCTTCTCAAGGTCATACTGGCCTTTTCAACTCTTCCCCTTGCAAGCTTTATTAAAGCAGCAACTAAAAAAATAAAAGGGAAAAAAAATCTAATTAAGAGTCACAAAAAGAAAGCAAATTACCAGAAAATTAAAAGGACACTTTGACTTTAGATAAAGACCTAGGATCAAATTCTGGCCCCTGTACTCATATCACACTCTGTCAATAGTCCTGTCAACTTCAATTGTAGTATAAAATTACAGGTGTAGTTCTAGGGAGGACAGGGGGTGGGGAAAAACCAAGTCATTCCAACTTTCTAGAGCAGGGGGAAATTGAATGTCCATATCCCCCAAAACATTTGACTTTCAGGCAAAAGCTTTTAGCAGTTTTCTGCTCAAGTAGAGTTTAGTGGGATGAAGAGAGTATGTGGGATGGGGAGAAGAGAGGAACCAGTTCATTTTATTTGCAGGACAAAAGGAATTCTGAGGCTGTTTTACTGGTACTTTAGGAAGTAGGGAGGAAATCTGCCTTCAGGCAAACCTGTGTATGTATGTATATTTTTTATTGTTTAGCCTCAGCTATCACAAAACAATATAATTAAAACAAAATAAAATATATCAATAAGCTATATCCACAAGCACAGCAACCTATAAAATATTTCCCGGATAGATTTCCGCCCCCCAAAAAATATACCACCTGTCAGATACTCATTTACAAACAATTTATGGGAGCTAAACCATATTACATCAGAGTAGAGACCTTACATCTCAAAGGGGGTATCAAACAACCAGCAGTGATCTTCGAACAATAGTGGACCCCCCACTTGGGCTCTTAGGGGAGATTGAGTCTAGGACTCACATCTTTCAAAAGGACATGATTGCAAAAGATCATAACTTGACGAGCAAAAGTTGCCACTGCCCTCGTCATAGAAGAATCATAGGGACTGAGCAATAATCCAAGTAATCTTGGTCCAGGGGTCCCACAGGAAGCAGGGATGACAGCACTCAAATACTTGACTCTTAGCCCCAACAAAGCGGGGCACTCAAGAAGAATGTGAAGAACCGTATCTTCCTTGCCACTATTACACAAAGAACATCTCCGCTGCTCATGGACGATACCTTGATATCTTTCCTCCAATGAGGCAGAAGGAAAGGTGTGTGTGCGAAGCCTGGTAAATGCTGTTCTTTTTATCGGATTGAGCCACCTAAAAAGATAAGAGGTCTCTAAACATGTCACATCAGAGGGGACAATTCCTGGAGCAACCTTCTGTGCGCCTAGCAGGACGCCTTCCAATTGGCGAAGTTGGTCCCCAATTCTCTGGCAAACTAGTATTTTAAATACCTTGGAGCCAACCTTCCCCCACACCTTGGGGGAGAATCCCAGTAGATGGATCTGGTGAGTAACCTGAGTAAGCCAAGGCTCTAGTAATCCTGCGGCACAAGCCATGCCCAACAGGGACTTCTCAGTCTCTGATTGCCCCACCACCTTCATCCTGTAATTAATTATCCGCTGTAGCACTTGCGCCTTCATGGGCAGAGAGGCCGTTTCGGTTCTGGAGATTACCTGCGGGGCACTATCTGGAATGCCCAGCAGGAAAGCCAAAAAGCGATTCTGATAGGCTCAGGTTATCACTTAGAGCCAAAGACCATATTAGGACTGCATATAAGGCCTGGCTAAGAACCTTTGCCCCAAAAAGGGCAAGTGCTGGTGCCATCATTCTTCCTCCTCGAGAGAAATAAAATGTTAAAATTCCTGCCGATGATTGTCTGGCCTGCAATTTCACATGCTTGAGTTGGGTATTCCATTTAGTATTGGCATCAAAGACGACCCCCAGATATTTAAATTTAGATACCTGGGAGATACACTCCCCATTTATGTGCCAGGAGTGTAGAGGCTTAGCTCTCCCTTGTCCAACCACGAGAACCTTTGATTTCTGGTAATTTATATTCAAATTTTCCTCAGTACAATAAATCCCCCAAAGGGACAGCTGTCTCCTAAGGCCAATCGGGGTTTGGGACACCAGAACAGTGTTGTCTGCATGAAGTATTATCGACAGACGCCTCTGTCCCAAACGGGGCGTGTGAGTCTCTCTGCTCTCCATATGCCGGACAACACTGTTCAAATAAAGGTTGAAGAGGGCTGGGGGCAAACCTGTGTGTTGCTTATCAAGATTGAAGACTGAAGATGATACAAAGCTGGGCTGGGTAGTTAACACCGTGGAAGATAGCATTATAATCACCAGCTTTCCACCTGCTGGAGCCGCCCTGCTGCCGCTGCCGCTGCCAAGTTCAGTTGCTGCCACCGCTGCTGCTGATCCCCCGCCACTTTCCACCTGCGGGGAGAAGAACAGCATTGGAGAAGGTGACTCTGGGGCTGGGGGGGCACGGGAGCCAGTGCACCTGGTGTGACCCCCATGACCTGCACCCGGAAGTGACCTCGGGGGAGGGGGCACAAAAGGAGCCACCTGCGGGGGAGAGGGGACAACTCACTGGCTTTCCACCTGCTAGAGCCACCCTGCTAGAGCCACCATGCTCAATTGCCACTGCTGCCGCCACCGCCACTGCTGATCCCTTGCCACTTTCTACCTGTGGGGAGAAGAACAGCATTGAAGAAGGTGACTCTGGGGGCTGGGGGGGCCACAGGAGCCAGTGCACCTGGTGTGACCCCTGCGACCCGTACCCGGAAGTGACCTCAGGGGAGGGGGCACAAAAGGAGCTGCCTGTGGGGGAGAGGGGATGACTCACCAGCTTTCCACCTGCTGGGGCTGCCCTGCTGCCGCTACCACCGCCGAGCTGATTTGCCGCCACCGCTGCTGTTCCTCCACCGCTTTCCACCTGCAGGGAGAAGAACAGCATTGGAGGAGGTGACTCTGGGGGCTGGGGGGCCCACGGGAGCCAGTGCACCTGGCGTGACCCCCGCAAACTGCACCCGGGAGTGATCTCGGGGGAGGGGGCACAAAAGGAGCCACCTGTGGTTCCTCCATGAGGCCGTGAGCTGTGAGGCCACGAGCCATGAGGCTGCGAGCCAAAGGGCCGTGGCCAAAGGGTGTGGCCCTTTGGGGACTACAGGGGGTGCAGGGGGCTAGCATGCTAGCAAGTCGATTGTGTATTTTAAGGGGAGAGGGGGGTGGGTGGGAGGGGAGGCATTTCCCCATGGTGAGAGTATGGGGGCTGCCTTGTGGGGTTGGGGAGGGTGGAAGGTGAGTGAAAGGAATGGGGGAAGGGGGGAGTTGTCCCTGGCTCGAACCCATGGTGGAAGCATGGGAATGGGCCTGTGGAGGGTGGTATGATGATGGTAGGTGTGTGTGTGTGT
>QEPC01008826.1:2566470-2580124 GCA_003113815.1 Sphenodon punctatus
GTTTCTTGCAAGCCTCTCCACCCCTGGTGCCTGGAAGTCTGCTCCTCAGTGACTGACACCTCCCTGTCATGTTTGACCTTCCAGTGAACCTTTTTTTGCCACCCGAACTCATCCGAACGTGATCCGAACTGACCAAACTGTTTGGCCATTTCGCCGTTTGGTGTTCGGTTTGTTCGGTATGTTCGGGTTCGGGTTCGAGTTCGGTCGCCGAACAGGCCTCCGAACTGCCGAACCGCGTTCGCCCATCACTAGAATCCACGTGTCTCAATGCTGCTGCTCCTGTGAGGCAGCTGAGCCTGCATTGCAAACAGTAAATAACCATGCTGGGAGACAAACAGTTCAAGAGTTCTCCCAAGGAAGCACAGCATGCGTGAGTGAGCCAACTGGGAGGAGGGAAAAGGGGGTAGGGAGGAACACTCCATAGCCAGCAGGAGCAGTACTGCATGTCTGCTCAGCCCCTGGTCAAATGTGGGACATGAGGAAAAAGAAGCTTAAACTCATGATATCCTGCACAGTCTGGTAGAGGTATGCAGTTATGGCCAACTCTTGTTCAGGTCATTTATTGCACAACTAGAACATCAAGTGGTTGCAATACATCACATCCTAACTCTTTGGAACTAGAAGATTACATAGGGCCTTTTTAGACAAGCACTATTTCTTGTGGGTTGCAGAGTCTGGGAGAAACAATGTCGTGCATGCGGAGTGGGTTAGATGCCCCCCCCCCCGATTCCGGAAGTCGGCTGGCACCATTGAAAACAGCGCACTCGTGCATGGATGGAGATCCAGACACATGAAACCTCGAGGTTTCGTAAGTCCAGATCTCTGTCCATGCACGAGTCCAGAGTCCAGAATTGGGGTGGGGGATGTCTAATATCCCCGCCCCCAGTGACTTTGTTTCTCCCGGACTCTGCAATCTGTGAGAAACAGCACTCGTCTAAAAACGCCCATAGTATTAAAAACTAATGAGCACGATCCTCAGTTGATATAAACTGGCATAATTCTATCCATTCATTTACACATATTTTAACTGCAATATGCCCTCCCCCTTCCACATCCCTCATGCTTGGGGCTTACACTGCAGGCAGGGGAAGGCTGCCCTCCAAATCAACTGTGCAGCATGGAAGCAACAGTCTTCTACTTCCCCTCCCTCCCGCAGTACAAGCCTCCAGCAGTGAACTTAAGAGGGCAATAAAATGAACCCAGAGCATACTCTCTCCTGTCTGGAGAGACACAGCAGGTGGGGTGTGGAGAGGAAGCAATCCTGGTTCAGTTTTCTGTCCTATACAACTGCCTATCCAACCTACCTAAAGCCGGCCCTGGTTCCAGTTAGAGTTAGTCTTCCTGCTCTAATTTATTCCATCTGAGTATCTGGCCCAGTCTGCCTTCCAGCACATCTGTCTTTCACTATGGGTGTTAACAGATGGGACGGTAGCCCATAATAGCCAGAAGCAGTTCTGAAGCTATGGGCCTGTCTATTAGGTATCTTCCAGATGTTCACCATCCATCTGTCATGGGGCTGCGAAGGCTAATGACACAGTGCTGGCCAACCATGCTTCCCCATGGCTGCGTCCCGACTGTTGGGGTGGGCCGCAGTGCACACATGGCTGCCCCCATCTTTTAGGGTTTGTGCAGCCTTTGTGCGCATTCAAGTCCTCCAGGACTTGACTCCTCGAGTCCCAGGAGTAGTGGCTAGAGTAGTCTGGGAAATGTCTTGGGTGGTGGTGGTGAAGGACAGAGCGTGGCACCAACCTGTTTGTTGGGATGCTGCACGCAACTCAGGGAGTGGCGGGTGCATGGGGGCTTCACAGAGCAACCTCGTGCTCCAGCTGGCTCCAGCCCTGTCTGTTTTCAGTTTCACCGTATGTCTACGCAAGAAGTCCATGAGGATTCTGTTGCTTTTTGTTGTTAAAGAGGCAAAAACTACAGAAAAACTGTCCGTTAACTATGAAATACACCAATTTCTATGGAGCTATTGTTATTACTGCAATCAAGTGTATGTAAAACATACTTACACTCCCCCCCGCTTTCATTAGAAAAAAAAAAGTTCACTTTTATGGTACTTGGTGGAGCTTTCCTTACAAATGGATTAAGTGGCAGTCACTCCCTGGTAGTTAACAATCGGCTTGCTTCCAATCTAAGCGCACAATACTTTCAGGAAGTTTCTGAGATGAACTAAGCAATTTAAAGTAATGTCTATCTTTTTTTAAATGTACCGGCAGGAAGTCAAGGTGTATGGCAAAGGGAATCCAATTAAAATTGTTGCTGTGGACTGTGGATTAAAGCACAATGCTATTCGCTTGCTAGTCAAGGTAAATCATTGTTTTACATCTGTCGACTTCTGCTTTTGTACAAGGATGATTGACTGTTCGTGTATAACTGCTAGATGGTTATTGAACCTTCTCCTGGAAAAGTTGACAGCAATCCATTCCACCCACTTCTGTCTAGCTGGATAGTGCTGTTCCAACATAATGTATCTCTTTCAAGGGATTTCTCTTTTAAGTGGGTTATCTGAACTTTCATAGATGTCCCTAAATCTAATTTTAGGGACGTGTGGGGAATTCCACATGAAATTGCCATATTGTCTTAGATCTAGTAAAAAAATCTGTTAGGAGGTCTTACTGAGGAGGCTATAAAGAACCTCCATGATAATTGAGGTTGCAGCTGGTGCAGAATGCGGTGGCCCGTCTCTTAACAGGGACGGGTTGCTGTGAGCACATTACATCGGTGCTCCGCTCCCTGCACTGGCTGCCTATTATCTTCCGGGCCCAATTCAAGGTGCTGGTAATGACCTATAAAGCCCTAAACAGCCTGTATCCGGCTTACCTGCAGGACCACCTCCGGCCCCGGATTGCATTGCAGCCCCTGTAGTCGGCTGGGGATGCCTGACTCGAAGTCCCCTGGGATGGGGAGGGCGTTCTCGGTGGTTGCTGTCAGGCTGTGGAACTCCCTCCTGACGGAGGCCCGCCTGGCCGCGGATCTCCCCTCTTTCTGTAGACAGTGTAAGACCTGGCTGTTCCACTGGGCCTTTGGAGAGGGAGACAGGTAGGGTGGGTTGGGGAGGGGGAATTCTGCCCTTTTAGTTCTTTTTATCTTTTAAAATGTTTAAAATATTTTATATGGTTTTACTGCTGATATATTTGTAAGCCGCCCCAAGCTGCTCTGTAAGCAGGAGGGGGTGGGGTAGAAAAATAGTAAAATAAAATAAAAAAATAAATAAGACCAACCAATGGTGTTGCCAGAAATGATTTCAAGTATGCAGTTCTGTTGAAAGAAGGGGGCCTATTCCACAATTAGTGTTTTGAAGATTTTGCCCTCAGAAACATGATATCAAGATCAGGTTGTAGTTGAGTTTTCTTCCTCTCCCACACCCCTGACCATATGGTCAGTTTATAAATGTCATAGATGGAGTTCACTGAACTTGTATAGCTATGAATGGCAGAAATGTTGCCCAGTAATTAGAGCAGCAGACTTTGACATGCCTCCTAGCTCTGCTACTGACTTCCTCTGTGACCTTGGAGAAAACACTTAGACCTCTGAGTGAGAAAAGCATTATGTACATGCTTCAGTGACTTCAAGTGCAGAGGAGACAATGGAATTACTTTTGTTCTTAAACCATGTCATGCACCTAAATATTTTACAGAATTGGGGCCTTGGCCTCTCCTTTAGTGATAGCAGCCAGCAATTTTGGAACAATAAGAACTGTGTTCTGGCACCACTGGCACCATGATATCCTAAGCAGCAGTGTAACACAGTGATGTCTATGAAATCCAAGGTGGCAACAGCTATGTTAATAATAATAATAATAATAATAATAATTAATAATTAATATGTTTTTATTTATTATTATTATTATTTATTTTATTATTTGTATAGCACAAGCAATGTGCCTGGCACTGACAATCATTAAATCAGAGACCAGTCCCTGCCCCAATGAGTTTACAATCTAGGCTGGACAAGATAGGGGAGACAAGGGAAAGGGGAACATAGGGAGAGACTGAGAGTGCTACATTAATGCCATTGAGAAGTCACAGGTGTACATGTTTAGCTTAGTTACATGGAAGAAGGGTACCCTGAATGCTAGGACTGTGGAAGGAGCATTAGCGAACAGCCTGTGGGGATGAGGAGGTAAGACAGGTCTGATGCAGGAGGCAGGTTTTTAGGAAGAATTTGAAGGTTGGAAGGAAGACAGCAGAATGTATGTGTTTGGGGAGTGCCAGGCATGGAGGACAGCATGGGAGAAGGGGTGAAGAACTAAATGGCCTGGGCCCAACCTATCTGAGGGACCACCTCACTCCTCGTGTTCTGAATTGGCCCCTTCATTTGGCCAGGAGTGCCCTTCTTGAAGTCCCCAGGGTGCGGCGGGGCGGAGGCAGGGCACGTTGGAGAGGTTGTTCTTGGTGGTGGCACTGCGGCTGTGGAACTCCCTTCTAGCAGAAATCCATCTATTCCTGGATCTTCCTTCCTTCAGGCGCCATTGTAAGACCTGGCTATTTCACCAGGCTTTTGGATGGTGAGATGGGTAATGGGAGGAGGTTGGGGAGGAGGGGAATTGTTTTGGATTCAGAGACCTATTAGTAGTATTGTATTGTATATGGTATTTTATTTTTTTACTGCTCTTATTATTAGCTGTCCCGCGCTGCCAGAGGCAGGAGGGGGCAGGATACAAACTTTTGTATAAATAAATAAATAAATAAATAAATAAAAATCAGTTATAGGGCTGCACCAAATAGTAAAAAAAAATTGCAAGTATTTCTGAGTTTCCAAGCATTGGCTCCAAGTGTTTGGCCGGTTCTCAGTAAGTTGACCGAATACTCAATAAAATACTCGGTAAAATAAAACAGAGTACTGAGTATTATCTAAGTATTGAGTTCCTTTATATAGGACCAGGAAAAGCCTCATATATTGCAGGAAAAGCCCTGTATGTTGCCCATCCGAGGATTTACCCAAGTTCTGAGTACTGGACCGAGTACCGGGCCAATTCCTCGGTTACTCAGTAAAACAGTTGAATACCGAGATACTCGGTAAAAACCGAGTAATTTTAAATACCAAGTTTCAACACTAATCAGTTCCCTTTAGGCAGCAGAGTCCAACCTCTTGGACCCGGGTCCCAGATTGCCTTACAGCCGTTTGCTGGTGAACTTGATAGTACAAAAAACTTTCATCATGCAGTCAGTGTAAGTTATTTCTAACGTGCAGAGATAGCCATATCTCCTTCAAACTTGTCAACACAAGCCGTATGAGTTAAACATGTAGCATGGAGCTGTTATTACATGACGTTGTTCTTGAAATGTATATTTTATTTTTAACATACTGATATATAATAAGATTGGTTTTAAGCATGCAATCCTACTGCAGGCTGGATTCAGCCCTTGGGTCACCAGCTGAGCAGCCCTGCAGTATAGAGTTACTAAAAAAAAGTAAAACCCCTCCTTTTTTTTTTTTACCCACAGTATATTAGGCCATCATTTTGATTTACAATAAACTCACTGTCTAAGAAGTATTTAAAACATTTTTCTCCTTTCCATTTTGTTTTTGTCAGCGAGGTGCTGAGGTGCACTTGGTTCCATGGAATCATGATTTCACAAAGATGGAATATGATGGACTTTTCATTTCTGGTGGCCCTGGGGATCCAACCCAGGCACAAGAACTAATTCAGAATGTCAGGAAGGTAAAGTGCATCCACTGTGGTCACTCACTGGCCATGAAGTAATAATTCTGCTCTTGGGCAGACTCCATCTCCCACTATGCAATGTGATGACTTGGTGACAGGTAACAGCAACAGTGCAGCATGGGAAATATAGACTACTTGGGAGCAAGGAATACTGAGAGATAGGTTTGAATACAACTGCTTAAAACGTTCATTAATAAATACATACTAATGACGTAGTGTGGGGATTGCACAATCTAAATAAAGGAAAACATTGATTCAGATCAAACTAAAGTGAAATTTTTCCAATGGATTATTTTGGCAAAACTGCACATTTTCTACTGAAAATGTTGCTTTTCATTTATTTAATCTTAACACTTCCCTTCAGAGAAAAAAACTTTTTGTTGAAAACTGAAGAGGGGCATCTGGAAAAACAGGTATATCTGCCATAATTGTGGTACCCAAACTGACTTGGGCGGACTGGGCATTAAATATCTGATTAGTACCTGACAAGTTATCTGAATTATCAAGTTACACTTTTCTGTTCCTAAGTTGCCATTTTCCATTACTGTTTTTCTATTTTGTGCAATTTTACCATTTCCCCATCCATTCTCCTCCATCCCTTGTTTGTTCCATGGCCCCATTTGTGTGTGTGTGTGCAATGACAAAAATGACAAAATGCAGAAATTCGGGGAAAACACTAAAATAGTAGCATGGTAAGTCAGACTGGGTCAGTAAAATGAAAAGTCAGTTAGTTACCTGGCAACAGTAATACCCAATATTTTAGGTAGTTAGTAGTTACCCATTTCAGTAACTGTTTGGTATACTGATTGGGTAACCAAACTGATAGGCTACCCAAAATTGTGGATATTACCTGTGAGTGTAAAATTTGCTACTCTTTCAGCTCTATTGAAAACCTTCGAGCCAGACCTTATATTATATGCCTTTAAAACCCCAAGCATGCGTATGGGTTCTGTGCAATACTAAATAATAATGTCAATGTAACACTGGATTACAATACATTATAATGATTCAGTCCAAATATTTTGAGGGCAGGGACTGCAAATTGACTGGTTAAAGAGCAGTCAGTTTTTTATGGTAATATGTTCCCTGTGGTAAATAATGTTAGTTACTAATAGCTGGTGCTGTTGAATTTCTGCTATGAACTGCATTATCTTTGCTCATTCCCAAAGGCTCGGAACACATTCATATGAGGCACTTGAAGTGGGGGAAGGAAAATAGAAACTGCCTTCCCTGGTGCATATAGGTGTTGTGTAAAGAGAACTTGCAGTGCAGTCTACAGTCCTCGCACTTCTCAAGCATCCAGGCTTTCCACGGGAGTTATCCCCTGGAGGAGAGGGAGAAAGGAAGCCTTCACAGGCTGCAGAGAAACTGACTTCCTTGGTGCCCGCTGCCATTTTCCTGAAGCTGCAGTATCTCTGCCCTTGGTCAGCTGACACCACCACTGGTAGATCAGCAGTCATGGATCCACCAGTTTTTCTGTGGACTGTGAGGGACTGTGCAACTGAGCTGTGTTATGTGCCAAATATGTGCACACACCTTGGGTAACCTCTCCTAAACTTGCACAGTAGAACTACAATAGTTCTGATCTATTCAATGCTTCCACGTTCATGATGAAAGGGTGTGGAAGAATGGAGTATATTCCTATTACTGTGCTTGAATGCAGGGGAGCATGAAATTCCACCCCTGTCTTAGCAAAACAGAAGCAATACTTCTCCTCTAGTAAAGGAAACATTCTTTTAAAAACAGAATCTGTCAGATCAAACTAAAAAATAATTAAAAAGCTGCGTTCAAAACATAAAAGATGACTTTTATTTCTGTACCTAAAGATTTATTAGTCACAGAAAGCATACCCCTTGGTTAATGAAAATCTTCTCCATCTAGTTCCTTGAAAATGATCGCCAGGAGCCATTGTTTGGAGTCAGTTTGGGGAATCTAATAACTGGTGTAGCGGCCGGTGCTACTTCCTACAAGATGCCCATGGCCAACAGGTATGAGGACACTTCTGCTTTACAACGAACATGAACTTATGGCTCTTGGAATGCAGAGAACCAAGATCCATCAGCCTCTTGACTTCTTTGCTTCTCCATTACCTCCCAAACCTTCATTGCCCACAAAGTGTGTTGAGTTGGAATCCTTAGGCTCTGAAGAAACTGCTTCTTTGCTTCTACTTGTTAGGTCAAGTTGTAGCATAACCTGAGGGACTGTAATAGGCTTTGATATCTTTCTATTAGAAAGCAGCAGTAATAATTGTATTTCCTGATGTCAGGATTATATACCTTGTCACTCTTTATTTACTGTGCTTTCTGCCAAGTAATTTGCTTTTATCAAGGCAATAAGAAAACATTAATTTTAGATGGTCCCATCCCACCAAAGAACAATACTGTATGTTTAATTAAATTAAATTAATTAATTTATTTTTAAGAATTATTTTTGTTATACTAGCTGTTGAAAGCTGAACTGCTATTGAGTAGCTGTAAACTCCTCACAGACAGGCTTTATGTATTGGATTGTGCTGGGAAAGTGGTTTTTTCTTGGACTTTAGTTCTATCATTATGCTCCTGCATATTACAATATATAGTACTTTGTTTTTGCTTGCTACTGCGTATTGCTAACTGCGGTTTCTCTCTTTGCTCCCAAACCTCCCCTCCCTCTTGCACTCCCTTTTCCTTGTCATTTTTCAGAGGGCAGAATCAACCAGTTGTGAATATGATGAATGGACAGGCTTTCATTACCGCTCAGAATCATGGCTATGCAATTGACAGCAGCTCCCTTCCTACTGGCTGGAAACCTCTTTTTTTGAATGCCAATGATCAGACAAATGAGGTAAACATCCTTTGTCCAGATACCTGTGAAGACAGCATGAGACAGGGAAGATTATTGATGCTGCATTTTATTTAACCATATAACTTACTCTTTGCTCACACTTGCTTGGTTCACAACTTCTTGCATCTCTTTGCATTATTATCTGAATATTTACTATATTTTGTGACAGTGTTTTGTCAGCTCACATGATGAGGAATTGTTACAACTACCGTTGTATTCTATCTTGATCAAGGTTATTAATGAATTAATTATTATTATTATTATTATTATTTTATTTTATTATTATTAAAATGTATATGCCGCCCCCTCCTGCTACAAGCATCTTGGGACGTCTAACATTTAAAAACACATAACTAAAAATACAATTAAAAAAAAACCCTGCCCAAAACTCCCAGCCCCCTGCCCACTACCCGTCTCCCCCACCCCTACCCACTCCCTTCCCCGAAGGCCTGGATGAATTGCCAAGTCTTACAGGCCCGGTGGAAGGCCAGCAGACTCGGAGCCAGTTGAGATTCCTCTGGAAGGGAGTTTCACAGCCGCAGCATGACCACTGAGAACGCCCTCTCCATTGTGGCCCCCGAATAACCTGGGGGACCTCCAAAAAGGCGCCCCCAGTGGACCGCAAAGATCGCCCCAGGACCCAAGGAGTAAGGCGGTCTCTCAGATAGGATGGGCCCAAGCCATATAGAGCTTTAAAAGTTAAAACCAGCACTTTGAATTGGGCTCGGAACACTATAGGCAACCAGTGCAGAGCTCGGAACACTGGTGCTATGTGCTCCCTATGGCCCGTCCCTGTCAGAATACGAGCCGCTGCATTCTGCACCAATTGCAGCTTCTGAACCATCACCAGGGGCAGCCCCACGTAGAGAGCGTTGCAGTAAACCAGCTTTGAGGTGATGAACGCATGGGTGAGGGTGACCAGGTCGGAGTCCGAAATATATGGCCGGAGCCTCTGCACAAAGGCTTCCTTTGCCTCTACCTGGCAATCCAGCTGAAGGCTGGGGGTCCAACAGGACTCCCAAGCTCTGGATGTGGGGAGCGGACCCCCTCAATGAGGAGAGCTTTCACCCCCGCCGCCCGACCCACCAACATCACCTCCGTCTTATTGGAATTCAGCCTCAGCCTGCTCCGCCACATCCAGTCAGCCACTGCCTCCAGGCACCAGGAAAGCACTGAGACTGCAGGGCCTGGGTAAGTTGAAAAAGAGAGGTATAGCTGGGTGTCGTCAGCATATTGGTGGCAACGCACACCAAACCATCTCACAATCTCTCCCAGGGATTTTATATAGATGACAAAATAAAACCTTGCGGTATGCTGCAAGACAGATCCTGGGGGCTAGATGTGTCAGCCCCCAACACCACTCGCTGGCTCCTTCCTGAGAGGAATGAGTGGAACCATCCAAGGACCGTCCCTTCAACCTTCCCCCCCCACGGGATCACAGTCATCTCAGCAATAACCCATGGTCCACTGTATCAAAAGCAGCTGAGAGATCTAACAGGACTAGTCGTGTTGAACGCCCTGAGTCCATCTCTCGGTGGAGGTTATCCACCAAGGCCACCAATGCAGTCTCGGTGCCATACCCTGTGCAAAACCTAGGTTCTCCCTAACATTTCTCCCAGAATTTGAAGTGATTTTGTGTGTATGTATGTGTGTGTGTGTGCGCAAGCGCACATTTCAAACCTATAATTTGTACACATAAAGCAAATTCAGTCCTAATTTGCATAAATTTACAATTGTAGATTCATACAAATTTAAAGTAGTTCATTGCTTAATGATGACTCTGGGCTGAAAGAAAAAAGTCTAACTATTTTTTAAAAGTAAGTTTGTAAAATAACAATTAGGTTCCACATAGAATTTTCTCACTTAAGTCAAACTTGAATATGTGACTTTCATATCACCTTATCAAAACCCCATAACTTGAAATTCAGAAGCCACTGCTGGCCTCCTTTTTAAATTCAGTCATTAGAGAAGGTGTTTGCATATTGTTCAGTAGTTAAATATCTGTTTGTTATGCTGCTATAGCAGTTTTTGTATTGAGGCTGGGTGCTAAGGTTTGCTTCTAGACCTCACTGTTGCCTTCTGTCACTTTTCTGTTAACTTATTATTATTAAGCATTTATATAGTGCCACCAATGTACCTGCCATTTTACAATTGTAAGAAGGAGAGACAGTCCCTGCCCTAGCAGAATTACAATCTAAGAGAGACAAGGGTGGGAGGAGACAAAGTTGGGTGGAAACAGAGGAAGAGAAAAGGATACATACGTTTAACCTTATTTGTTAAATGTAACAAAAGAAGAAACTCAGAGTTCCTTGGTGCTGCTTGAAGGTGAATGAGCTGCACAGGAGGGGAAGAAGATTCAATTTGATGACCTCCCATATCCCTTTTTGGATAATAGTCCCTCAGAGTATGGGAGGGTGTGGTTGGAGCACCCATTTTAATGTGCACAGCAGGAAGCAGCTGTAGAATCATGGAATCATAGAGTTGGAAGGGACGGTGAGGGTCACCTAGTCCAATCCTGTGCTTGGATGCAGAATGCCTATGGCTATAACGTCACAGGGTGCAGTTCCCAGACTGTACGTCCCTGCAGGATCAGACCTCCCTTTGTGGTTACCTTTCTCTGGGGAATTTAACTCAGTCCAGTCATTCACTTTCTGGGAATTAGTTCACTTCAGAGTCTTTATTCCATACAGAATTTCAACAGTATTTACATTGTCCTATTTAATTCTCCACATAGTTCTCCACAATACATGTACTCTTCACCAGGTCTGAGCTATCTGCACCCGGCAGTCGCAGCAATGCCTCAGGTTGGCTCTGTCACCTACACTCTGCCTGAGCATACACCGTTCCCTTCAAAGACTCTTAGCCAGGGCTCCGGCCTCTGACTCAGGGCTGGACACAATATTCCCCCAGTGTCCGGGTTTCCTGTTGGTCACTAATACTAGGAAACAGCCCTTCGGGCAATCCAGCCCTATGCACACAACCCAACTCCACCAGGTCACTGCCTCTGGTGGGCTACTCACAGTTCCAGCCAGTCTCAGGGCACTTATAGACGAGACAAAAAAGGCGGCTGATCCTTTGATCAGCCGCCTTTCTTTGCGCTCATCTAAACTTCAGGGACGGATCCTACCCCGCGTCTGACCGGGTCGGCGATCCTGGCCCCTCAGATGTGGATCCCCAAAGTGCCGGCTTTACGCCGCACTTCCGGGATCCCTGGCCAAGTGCGCATGTGCGGAAGGGCGCGCATGCGCACAACGACTGTACGCCATGTCTGAACATCAGACACGGCATACAGGGAAGGTGGGGGAGAGATGCCAGCGCTGAACGATTCCGCTTGTGAGTGGGATCATCTTACAGCACCCTCAGGCTGGCACTCTACTACTCCCAGTCCTTGTTGCTTATCTCTTTTAGTTCTCAGACCAGCACTCCAATATTCCCAGCTCTTGTTGCTTATCTCTCTTAGTTATCAGACCTACTCACTCCAGGGAGCAGCTTTTGAATAGCAGAGCCAGGCACTGACTGACTCTCTTCTAGCAGGGGTTTCTCTTATATACACAGAAGTGGGTGTGTCCAGCACTCCACGCTTTGAGCCCTTAAAGAGCCAGGCACTTCCCACTCTCAGTTCTCAACTGTTAGCCTGGTTTCCACTCTGACTTATCTAGTTCTACTGGGCTGGCTCCACTGCCCATGCCCAGGTCTCAAGCTGGCACTCTCAGCCCTCTTAAAGGGGCAGCAGACCCGCAAGGCTGTGTCCTGCTACACATAACATCCCCTGTACAGCCTCTTTTTGAACACCTTCAGCAAAGAGAGCCTACAACCACCTTAGGCAACGTGTTCTATTGTCTAACAGCTCTTACTGTTAGGAGGTTCTTTATGATATTTAACTGAAATCTACCTTCCTGTAACTTGATCCCATTATTTCTCGTCCCACCCTTTGTAGCAACATAGAATAGTTCTTTGCCATCTTCTTGGCAGCAGCCCTTTAGATATTTGAAGACTGCTGTCATGTCTCCCTTTACTCTTCTGTAGGCTAAATATACCCAGTTCTTCCAACCTTTCCTCATAAGACTTTGGTTTTCAGACTCTTTGCTGACTCTTCTGAACCTGCTCCAATTTGTCAATAACCTTCTTAAAATAAGGCACCCCAAAATGAACACAATACTCCAGGTGAGGACTGTGCCAAACAGAGTGGAATTATTACTTCTGTTGACATGGAAACAATGGTTCTAGTAATGCAGTCTAAAATTGCATTAGCTTCTTTGCATCTGCATCACATTGCTGACTCGTATTCAGTTTGTGTGAACTCTCTCTTGATTCTTTTAACACGTGCTGCTGCCAAGCCAAATTTATTTATTTATTTATTTATTTAATAGATTTATATCCCGCCCCTCTTGCCATGCAGCCCGGGGTGGCTTACAACAATAAAATACAATAAAAACAATTTAAAACATTCAGTACAAAAAATATTTAAAATATTTAAAACAGGGCTAACAATATATAAATAAAAATTATAGGTTAGGTGGGGGAAATAAAACCCCTCACCCCACCCTCCCACCCTCCCCAAAGGCCTGGGTAAACAGCCTGGTTTTACAACATCGCCGGAATGTCAACAGGCTTGGGGCCAGGCGAGCTTCCTCCAGAAGGGAGTTCCAAAGGCACGGCCCAGCCACCGAGAATGCCCTCTCAATTGTGGCCCCCCACTTAACACGGGGGACCTCCAAGAAGGCACCCCGGCAGACTGCAGAAGCTGCCCTGGGGCACGGAGGGCAAGGCGGTCCCTGAGGTATGAGGGACCCAGACCGTATAGGGCTTTATAGATCAACACCAACACCTTGAACCTGGCTCGGCACACTATCGGCAGCCAGTGCAGAGCTCGGAGCACACGTGTAATATGCTCCCGACGTCCCGCCCCCGTAAGGAGGTGGGTCGCTGCATTCTGCACCAGCTGAAGCCTCCAGACCATGAACAAGGGAAGCCCCATGTAGAGCGCGTTACAATAGTCCAGCCTCGAGGTGACGAAGGCATGGATGAGGATGGCCAGGTCCGGGCTGGAGACTAACGGATGCAGCCTACGAACCAGATATAGCTGGCGAAAGGCAGCCTTAGCAACTGCCTCCACCTGCCACTCCAGACGAAGGTCTGCGTCCAATATCACCCCCAGAC
>QEPC01008826.1:2582679-2600296 GCA_003113815.1 Sphenodon punctatus
GTGGAGGCCATCCCCCCTAACACCCCTCGACTTCCCTCTCTCACCGGGAGCCGAGACACCCCCCCCACTAACCCTCGCAGTGCTCCCCCTGCTGCCCCCATCTTATTCTTGTGCATTTGGTTTTCCTTCCTCAAATGCAGAACTTTCCGTTGATCTCAGTTGAATTTCACTTTGTTAATTTCAGCCCAGATTTCCAACCAAAGGCACAGCTCTAATTGAGACAAATGGTTCAGGTGCACTGGGCCGGGGGGGCGCATCCCCTCTGCTGCTCCAAGACCCTTTCCAGCCTAGTTATGCCCCTGTTTCCAACCCTATCAAGATTTGTTTGAATTCTAATTCTATCTTCCAAGGTATTACCTACTCCGTTAAGTTTTGTGTCAACTGCAAACTTGTTGAGTATTCCCTCTATTCCTTTATCCAAGTAATTAATAAATATGTTGAATAGCATCAGGTCCAGGACAGAGAGCCCTGTGGGACCCTGCTTAATACCTCCCTACATTTTGATGATGCTCCGTTGAGGATGACTCTTTGAGTATGGTTTTTCAAACAGACACGAATCCACCTTTTTGTGGTTTCTTCCAGCCCACACTATGCAAGCTTGTCAATGAGGATCTCATGTGAAACTTTTTCAAATCCTTTTCTGTAATCAAGATATATTATGTCCAGAACATTCCTCTCAGCCACTAAACTAAGCTTCTCTATCAAAGAAGGAGACAAGATTAGCTTGGCAGGACTTGTTCCTGACAAATCTATGCTGGCTAGGAACAATCACCGCATTGTCATCAAGTTTTTACAGTCTCACAATTTTATAATCTATTTTATAATCTGGGAATAGTGATCATGGTCCATTAACTAACTAACCTATAGGATTACTACAGTGACCCTTTGCCACCTTTTAATGAGCTGACAGTGGGTCCTAGAGTGTTAAGAGAGTCTCAGCCATGCTAGAATTCTGCCACTACACAAATTTCTCAGCTTTTAGGTCTCTCATTTTTCTCTGTCCCAGGGACAACTTCACTTCTCTCTGGCACCTTATACCATGTCTGGCAAGAGGAGTTTGGCATCGCCTGCTGGTGTTTGCTGGAACTGCAAACAGCTGTTAAATCCCAACTTGGTTAACTCTGGATGCCTTCCAGGACAATCGTGTCTCTTCCAACAATGCCTATATTTTTCCTTTATGGGTACGGCCATAAAATCTCAATAGCAATATTGAGATTTTGTTCTATTGTGCCGTGATTAAGACACTACTTCCTTTATCAGTATAAACCTGGAGTTAGACAAGGGATACATTTGGCTCCCTGCTTTCAACAGCACTTGTACCAAATCAAAGTAGTAAACGTTGTCATTCTCCTTCAGTGCTCTCCAGGGTGACCTTTTACTGCCATGTATTTTCTTTCTCCTGCTCCAATATTAAATCTGGTAGAAGGGTAGCACATTCTTTCCATTAAGTGCTTGGAATTCACTAGTGCTGTTCAAAGCATTCCCTTCTCAGCAGCACACACAACTCAATGGGTTACATGGGGGCTGGGGTGTTCATAAAGGAGTGAGTGGCTTAGTGGTTTAATGGATAAAACACTGTTTTTGAAGACCTAGAATGAAATTAGTTTCAACTCGGGTCCTAAAAGCATACCAGTCCCTTGACCTTCATTGCCTGAAGGGTTGCAAACGGCAGCATGCTGATAACTCACTCATTATTAGGAAGGTGTCTAAGGCAATAATTTTTTTTTCCCTGCAGGGAATTATGCATGAGACCAAACCAATTTTCACAGCACAGTTCTACCCAGAAGCCACTCCTGGGCCAACAGACACAGAGGTATGGTACACTGGATGTTTTCAATAATAAAGCTTGTTTGCTTTGGGGTTGGCTGAAGGAATGAGTGTACAGGGTAGGGGTGTGCACCAGGGACCCTTTTCATTTTCATTATTTTTTGTTTTTTTGTTTTTCTGGTTTTCATTATTAAGATTTTCCATTTTCATTTTTCAGTTTCATTTTTGTTTTCCATTGGTTTCAGTAGGAAATGTATTTCTGGCTGTAACTTCTTCATTCTTCATCTAATTTGTAAGAAATTGGGATGTATTGCAACTCTCACTAAAAGGATAATCCATGACAATTTTAATAAGAATTGGATAAAGGTTTCCGATGTTATAAGCAATTTAATTTCATGGTTTGTGCACACATTTATAGCGATAACCTTTTTGTTTTACATCCAGTTTGGATATAATTTGGACTTATTGTGCCCTTCATTCAAGGGATCATGCTTGCCAAATTTCAGAAGGATTGGATAAAGGGGTCCTGATTTTATAAGCAAATTAATCATTCCATTGTTTGCATACACATTTCCTGCTACAACGTCTTCGTTTTCCATCCAGTTTGGATGCAATTTGGGTAGGTTGTTCGGCTCACCAATGGGCTAATCCCTGTCAAATTTCAAAAAGATTACGTAAATGGTCCCAATTTTATAAGCAATGAACCTGTCATGACTTTAACAGAAGTTGCAAATTTCCTTAAATCAATTGCAGGTGTTGCCTCTGTTTAAATTATAAGGTTTTACTAGATGCAGAGATCTGCTTTTGGGACATTTGTATAGAGGGCGAAGAAGATAGGAGGAGGTGGGCTGAGCTGAGAAGGAGCAAGTTCCAGAGCCACTGACACTGGCACAGGCTTCAGTCATTGGCACCCCAAAGTCTGTGTGGGCACTCATGGGGGAGAGTAGATGCAGAGTTCTTCTTTTATGAGCACTTGCAGTGAGGGAGAAGACTGTAGTACATAGTCACACACAAAGAGCACTGAGCCAGCCTACGAGTCTGTTGCAGGGTTCCCACCTCACCAGGGGTAAGAGTTGAAAGGATCAGACCCGAATCACTGAGCCACTCTGGGGAATTCGCATACAATCAGTGCTTTATTTACAACAGTCTTGGTTCCAAGCCAGGCAGCAAGCTTCTGGCGAGTCTCAGTACATCTGCCCAAGTCTAACCAGGCAACAGTCTACTGGCTCGCTACTCCCAACTCGCATTTAGGCTTTTCAAGCCTCAAGGTAGCTTCCTCAGGAACTTTCCAGGCAGCCTCTTGCAGAGATGTATTCTTCTCTGAAAGCCATGCCCGAAACTTTTCAACTTCCTGAGGTGGCTATCTTAGCTCCAATTGGTGGCTATTTTGTGATGCATCCAGGCACCTGTGCCATCTTGTGGCTCAATTCTGCCACAGAGCCACACAAGATCTAGCCATGGTGGGGGCTGTGTAGCTTGTCAGAAGTTTATATTTGCTCCCCAGTGACCATTCCCAAGTCTCCCTGATTGCAATGATTGGGTACTTGTGAGTTGGAAGCCTGGGCAGCATCTCTAGAGAATGAGCCTATGTCAGGGATTTTCTTTTGTTTGTCACAGTGGTACAAGATGGATTTGTGATGCCAGTTAGCCAGCAGAAATGTCAGTCATGTATCCTCATTCTGTTCTGTGCCCATCCCAAGTCCTCTGCTTGTTAGTGGGAAGTTGGAAGCATCTGCTTAGGAAAGAGCCAGTAAGGGATTCTCTTATGTCCTCTGTCACAGTGTTTCAGAATGTGTTTGGGATGCCAGTTGGCCAGCCCAGATGTGTCAATCATGTCTCTTAATTGTTGGGCTGCTTTTCCCTCCCTAACTTTTCTGCCTGAAGTCCCAGTTATGTCCTGAAATGTTTGTTTTCAGCCCAAATGTTTTAGGACTAATATATGCATGACTTCTGTTAATATCACAAATGTTTAGTTTTGCTTATAAAATTGGGGCATTTTATCTAATCTTTCTGAAATTTGTCAGGGATGATCTCTTGGATGACAAGTACACTCTTTACTAATTTTATCCAAAATTGGATTTAAAACAAAGACATGACTGCTGTAAAAGTGTGTGCAAACCATGAAACTTTGGCGGTTCGGTTCGGTAGAGTTCGGTTCATCCGAACTTGGCTGAACATTAAAAAAAGGGCTATCGGTACTGAAACCAAAACCAACATTTTTTCGGTATCGGTATTTTGGGTCCTGAAACCACCCCTGGTGTCCACCCCTGGTGCCAGGAACTCTGCTCCTCAGCTGCCTCCCCCTTCCAGTCACGTTTTTCCCACCCAAAATCATGTTTTTCCCACCCCCAAACTCATCCAAACTCATCCGAACTTTTCCGAACTGTTCAGAAGTTCGAGCATTCGGTTCGGAAGTTCGGTTAGGTCGTCCGAACAGGCCGAGTTCGGGCCAAACTCCGAACTTCCGAACCGCGTTCGCCCATTCCTATTTTCCGAATCCTTCTGAAAGTTGGCAGGGATGATCCCCTTGGTAAACAGTACATTCTTTCCAAATTTCATGTAAATCGTACAGAAAACAAAGATGTTAAAGCCTGATATTTACATCCCAAAATGTTAATTTTTTAAAATTTTGAAATTTTAATTTTTACTCCAAAATTTCAGATTTTTTTTAAATTTTCATTATTGAAATAATGAAAATGAAAATGGTATTTTTGTTTTCAAATTGCACACCACTAGTGCAGGGTGATATTGGATGAAGCTGGAACCTGTGAGGCTTCTGTGCAGTAATGTTCCAAGGGTCTGCTCTCAGAAGGGTTCAGAACACCAGATCCTACACAGACTCGTGCACATGTGGCCTGGTATGGAGCTAACTGTAATCATTTGGAAGGCCCCCAGAATCTTGAATTAGGATCCTCTTGGGTGTCTCCACGTAGACACTTGTCCCGCCTTTGCCCTGCCTCAACCCCAGGGGGCCTATCCATTTAAAGGTGGGCCTCTAGATGTGGAGGTGGACCAGAAGCAGGGCAGGCTGTCCCTGCTCTGGGGCTTCCTCATCGACAGTGCTCCAGAACATCCCAGAGCACCGCCAGCAGAGTGGGCAGCCCAATGCCATGAAGAGGCGAGAGGGTTGGATGCCATCCGTCTGCTCAGTGGACAGCTGCTGGGAGGGGCACTGAGCGGATGGACCGTGGGCCAAAGCAGTGGCTGGGTCCATTTAAAATGTGCACCCCATGTCTTCACTCCCACTAGCTTCACTTCTCTGGGAGTCTGAGGAATGTGTATGGGAGTGCTGTCATCACAGCTGGCTAACAAAGAGCTTTTGCATATGGAATGGAAAGATGGTCCCTACAAGGTGTAGGGAAGTCGGAGAAGGGAAGCCTAGACTGAGGCAGTTGCAAGATGCATTGTCCTGTGCACCAGAACTTTGCTAAGGGGAAGGCACATCCTGATCCCTGGAAGCCTTACTCCCTGCCAGGTTCTCATCCTGACCTTTTCTTCCCAGACGTGGGCAGGAATAGGGCTAAGGGCTGTTCACTCGTCAGGCTCTTCCAATTGCAAAGTGAATATGTGCAGTGCCATTTGGCGCATGTACATGAAACAGAATCATTTTTTGTGCATGCAAAAGGATATTCTGTTCCGTGTGCTTGTGCAAAATGGCACCACAATGATCCAGATTTTCAGCAGAACAGGGGGTGGATTGCAATGCGGAACCATTGGAGATCGAGCAGATCCTTTGGAGATGGAATCTGCCTGGGAATTTCATTTGAGCTGTAGTGAGACTACTCACATGCATAGTCACTTGTGTATACAAGACTGATGAGAGGAGAAATAGGGGTGCAATTGTACTGGGCCCTTAAGGGGGCGGAGGGGGAGGCAAAAATTACCCAAAAAATCCCTTTCTTACTAGAAAGTAAAATATGAGTGAACTAATATTTGCAAGTAACATATGTAACATAATTCATAATTAATGATGAAAGGATGGGAAGGTGGGGTCCCCAGTCACTAGAATGTACCAGGGCTCCAAATTTCACTCAACAGGCCTGTGTGCATCAGTCTGCAGGATTGGGCCCATATTCCTTGTATTATGCGATGATTGTAAAAGGAAATTTCTATCTTGAAAAGAAAATTGAGCTTCTATTTTTAATAAAGCCATTATCTTCCTAATACATTTTTAGTTCCACTTCAAATTTTGTAATTGTAGAGTTATGTAAATGGATTCATACTCACTCTCTCTTGTTCTCATAACTGAAATGAAATTTTAATCCCCCATCTGTGACTTCACGGCAATTCCTATGGCAACGGCTTGTGTAGTCATAGAGTATGACTAAATAGTAGCAGGTGGTGTTACAAGGAAGAGAGGATCATGCCTGCCCATAAATATATTATTTAGCATTTACTGGGAAAGAAAGCAGAAGGAATACTGAGAATTTTAATATTGGTTGCACTATTGATTAGGCATAGAAGTGAATTTCCAATGACAGGAAGTTTCTTGCTGCCTGAATGATCTCTTGAGTTTGAAAAGAGATGTAAAAACTCCCCTGCAGTTGTACAAAGGGATGAAAAGACAACTCCATTGTTTTAATGTCCTGCTAGATTTACTGTCTCACTGAAGGACAGAGGTTCACAATCAGAATTCAGTTAAAGTGGAAGTGATATCTCTAGATTTCCCACAGATCTTCAGCTGGTGTAAACAGCATATTTCCATTGAACTCTCTAAGTGCACAACCTTCTGCTGTTCATCTTTTAAATTCACACCACCAGTTAGGGGTGTGCACCAGGGCCCCATGCTCGGTATTGTTTTCATTATTAAAATGTGTCATTTTCATTTTTGTTAATAACAAAATATCATTTTTTGGTATCGTTTTTATCGGTATCGGTACCTATTTCAAACAAAGAACCTTAACCCCAGACGGTGGCTGGAGCGGTTCTCTGTGGGCGTGGCACCCTCATAGACCACTGCACCCATCCACAGGAAGGAGATGGGACTGTGCTGAGGAGAACGGGTGGTGGGGCCCTGCGGACCCATGTCTGCATGTTCTCTGCCCCCTCCCCAGCTCTGGCCATTGGAACATTTGCTCAGCGGCTGGGAAGACCCCATCCTGGGGTGAGGGGGCTCACCCCGGGGTGGATTTAAGCATGGCTGTTGAAAAGCCCGTCATGTGTGAAAATACCCTGAGTTACCATTTTTTGCCATTTTACTGAGTTACCAATTGATAATTTTTCTGCCCATTTCTATTCATCTGTTGTTTGTTCCATGACTCCACTTGTTGCATGTGTGCGCGTTGACAAAATTGATGAAATGCAAAAATCTGGAAAGATGCTAAACTGGTATCACAGTAAGGCTGCTCGCCCACGTTCGTTTTTCTGCATGAGATTAAAAATAGCACTAACGTGAGATTGCAGCATGGCTGCATGCCCATGTTACTTTCTTCCAGGTTTTGGATCTGTTATAAAAAATAATGGATCCATGCTCACGTTATCCCCCCACCAAGGAACCCCTGGAATATAAGGGGTGGGGACACTAAGGGGTTTCCTGTTTTGGGGTTGGGGACCTGTACCCCAGTCCTTCCCACAAGGGATCCCCTGGAGTATGGGGGATGGGGACACTAAGGGGTTCCCTGTTGGGGGGTTGGGGACCTGTACCCCAGTCCCCCCCACCAGGAAACCCCTTAGGGAAGTTTTGCCCAGCCAAAGCCCCTGTGCTGAACGCTGCTAGGAGCGGGCAGGGAGAGAAGGGAAGGAGGATCCATGCTTCTAGCAGCACTCGGCAAAGGGAGTTTGCCTGGGCGCCACTTTTCCAGGGGGTTTCCTGGTGGGGGTGGGACTGGGGTATGGGTCCCCAACCCCTCCCCTCACCAGGGAACCCCCTAGGGAAGCGGTGTCCAGGCAAGCACCCTTTTGCTGAGCGCTGCTGGAGGCATGGATCCTCCCTTTCGTCTCTCCCTGCTTGGTACTAGCAATGCTCAACAAAGGGGATGCTTACAGATCAGGTTTCAGGGTGAGTTTACTTAACATTAAATTTGATTGTACACATGTAATCCAACTCATGTTAATGACAGGGCTGGGTTTCCCAGACCTGTTTTCCATGATGAAATTCTCAGAAATTTCACTGCCTGATGTGAAAAGGTGCATGCCCACATTATACAATCTCATGTTAGATACGGGTGGGACACAGGGCCTTTTTGTTTTTGTTGTTGTTTTCTGGTGCTATCGGTTTTGATTTTTGGATTATGGTTCTGTTTTTTTCCCCATTGACGTCAATGGGAGATCTGTTCCCATTGACGTCAAAGGGAAATTTTTCAGTTGACTTTAATGGGAAGGGGAACTGGACTGAATAACCAAAAACAGGGGTCCGGAACAGGGGAAAAATCCTGTCCCTAAATGCCCCCCCCCCCAATTCCCTGGGACAGGGGGTCCAATACTGGCTGCAGAGGGTGGGGGTGGGGGTGGGGAACCCCGTTCCTACCCCCAGGTTCCATCTTTACCCCTCCTACCCTCCTGGGCCCTGCTGGGTGGCAGGTAATTACCGGCCTGGTCCTTGGAGGATGGGGGTGAGGAGCTGTCGTCTCTGCTGCCAGCCAGGTCTTCTCTGCTACCGGGTGGCTGGGCAGGGCCATGTCTGCTGCTGGGAGGCTGGGCTGCCTCCTCAGCTGGGCGGTCCATGCCACAGTCAGCATGGCTGTGGGAAGCCTTCTTCCCAGGGTGCGCTGCCGGCGCTCCCTGTTCCACCAGCACACATGCACAAAATGGCCACGGGCCATTTTGCACATGTCCAGCCCCTTTCCAAAATGGCATCCACATGTGCAGAAAGGTTACTGTTTTCCAAAATGGTGCTGACGCTGCTGGTGCTATTTTGGAAAAGGGCTGGACATACACAAAATGGCCCCAGTGGCATGTGCAGTGCCAGTGCAGGGAAGAAGGCCTGCAGCAGCCTTCCTACAGTTACACTGACTCTGGTGCAGCCAGCCAGCAGTGGAGGCAGCCAAGACTGGCCAGCCTCCTGGCTACAAAGGCAGCCTGGCCCAGCCAATAGAGGCAGGCCACCCAGTAGAGAAGACCCAGCTGGTAGTGGAAACAGAGGCTCCTCACCCCCATCCTCCGATGTTCAGACCGGTAAGTACATGCTTCCCCACCCTCCAAGGCCAGTAGTGGGCCCCAGGGAATGGGGATGGGGAAAGTTGTACCCCAATTCCCCTTCCCATTGAAGTCAATGGGAAGGTTTACCCCATTGACTTCAATGGGAAGATACGAAACCGAACATTGGGCTGTAAAGGCCCGATTTCTGGACCCTTCAGTTTTAAACTGAAACAGTCATTTTGGGACTGTTTCAGTTAAAGCTGAAATGAAATTCCCACCCCTAGAAATTAATGTCAGGTTGTGTAACATGGGGCAAGCAGCCTAAGTACAATGGGTCAGTAAAAGAGAAAGTTGGTTACTCATTAACAGAAGTACCTGGTATTTTAGGCAGTCAGTTATCCATCTTGGTATGTGGTTGGATTAGGTACCAATCAAGTAATTGATAGACTACCCCAAATTGCGGCTATTATCTGCAGGTACACATTTTTTATTTGTTTCCGTTTTAAAGCTGAGCACTCCAGCAAAATATTTCAGCCTTTGCTTTCAGTTTATAAAGCTATGCCTTCATGAATAATTCAATGGAACTACAAATGTGCTTAACATTAAGCATGTGCTGAAGTGTTCTGCTGCATTGGGCTCAAACATAATACGTATATAAATAGATACAAGTAACTAATACATATATACAAAAAAGTCAGAGTGAGTTATGTGCATCTAAGTGATAATACGCTCTCTCTCCCTATTCCCTGTTGTGTTTTGTCCCTGAATCCAGTGTTGTATACACTGATATCACTATGGGAAATTAGAAACATGGGCTCAGATTCTCTGCTGGTGTAAATCAGTGTGGCTCTGCGCACGTTAATGGAGCTAGCTATACTGATTTCCACCAGCATAATATTTGGCCTACTTGTTCTATCTTTTGGTAACATGTATCTATTTATCTGTTTATTTATTTGTTTGTTTATTTATTGTTGTTATAACATTTATTAGCCTTACTCTGGGTGCTGAAATATATCTGTTTACCTTTCCCAGTTCCTCTTTGATTCATTTATTTCCCTGATAAAGAAGGGGAAAGGCACCAGTATTGCCTCAGTGCTGCCCCAGGCCAGAGCTACAGCTTCTAGAACTGAGGTCAGTATATTAATGTTCTTTATTTTTAGCTGTAAGTCACAGAACCACTGTAACCTGTATTGAATCAGATGTAGAGAATGCACAGCATAAAAATATTATCAGTGAAAAGGCAGTACAATAGTCCCTGACAAAAGCTGCACTAGTTCATTTATTTCTCATTATAGCCATTGGATTTCTCTCTTTCCTCACTATTTTATTAACTCTTTCCTCTCTGTTAAGGAAATTAAAAAAAAGTTGTGATTTTGCATGTTATATCAAGGTAAGCTCACAAAAGCAAAATTTATTCTTAAAATGCTTAGTGTGTCTCATGAGTCCCTGTATAAACCTATCTGAAAATAAGGTTTTGTTGAGGGGACAAATAAGTTTTGAAATCTTAGCATGAGCAAAAATGCGTATATGGCTCCTCTAGAATTAAGGTGAAGGTGTTGGTTAATTAATAAGTCACTAAAATATGCAGCTAGTGTATTTGTGCTAAATGTTTTGTTCTTAGAGTCTAAATGTTTTGTTGTTTGTGTACAACTGAAGACGAGAGTTTTAATCTTCAATTTCTTTGCTTTTGGGATTATAGTTGATTTCTTCTTATTTGTTTAATCGGTGGTTGTGTGTGGTTCAAGTTTTTTTTTTTCTTGAAAGTTTTGTTTTGTAAATTTTTGCGAGCCTTAACTATTTCCTAAAACCAGAGGTTTCTGGATGGTAAGTATTTATTTAGTTGATCTGGCAATTTAGGGTGTTTTTAAACAAGCGCCTCCCCACCCATTACCCACCCATCATGCATGTTGCAGGGCTGCATTGGTGCCCTATGCAGCCCTGTAAATGCGTAATGGATGGTTGATAGGTGGGTAATGAGTAGGGAGCTGCTTGTCTAAAATCACCCTTAGTTAGGAGGATTTCCTCAACTTTGAGGTCTAACCTCTGACTTCTTCCTAGTCTTCCAGGGAGAATAATTGGCGACTCACTCTTTTATTCCTCTTCCCTCCTCGCTGTATTCCCTGTAGTCCTTTCCCCTGAGATTATATTCTTATTTTGGGTTTGGGGCGCTCTGTTACTCCTCATACTGCGTATTCCTGGAGATCAGTTTTGTCCTTGGTTTTATCTATTTTCCAGCTCCTCATACACCACATGCTTTTTTCCTGGTCCTCCTGCATTAGTGTCCACTAGGGGTGGAACTCGAGGGGGATTATCGGATATTGGTTTTATTGGTATCAGATCTCCTGATTTCGGTTTTATCATTTACAAAATATCAGATTGTTAACATTGCCGATTTTCTCGAATTGTTAACATTGTGGCAATTGTTAAATGATGTCAATGTTAACAACTTGAGAAAACCAGCAATGGTAAAAATCCAGTATTTCCTATAACAACAGTTATCGGTATTATCGTATTAATCTGATACCAACCATTATTGGTATTATCAGAGTAATCCAATACCAATAGTCCCACCTCCAGTGTCCACCCAGCTAGAGATTTCTGACTCTTGGGAACATCTGCATTTTTAGTTGCTCCTATGGAATTTCTCCCAGCTAACTGTGTAGGTCCCCACATATCTGGCCATTCTAAGGGTTTTGGCCCCTCATCTTCTACTGGACCAGAATTCTCTTTTATTTCTAAGCCTCTTGATTCCTCAGACCTCTGCCAGCTGGTGATCCTATGCCTCATCAGGTCTCATTCTAGAACTCTATTTTTAGCAAGTATTTGATCTTGAGAGGCCTTACGTGCTTCCACCTCCTTCCGGAGGGCCTCATCTTCTTTTATTATTTCCTTATTATTTTGAAACACCTTTCCTATACTTCCCCATTTGTCACTGTCCTAGTTCCCTGTTCTACTGTGGAATTCCAGGTTTATGGCAGTTCTCTCCTAGTTACAAGAACCTTTGTATTGGGCAAAACTAATCCCGTCCCAGGTCCCATACCATCCTTTGACTCACACAGTTTCAGGCTCATTTTAGATTCCCTAGCCATACCATGATCGATTTCCTTATCCAGAGCTGACCGGACCAGTATATTACCCAAAGCAGGCTCTTTTTCATTGATACCCATCTCCCTCACGTGCCCCCAAACATTACAGATATCACAAACTCTTCCCCAGTCTGGAGATTTTAGCGCCCTATTCCCTGGCCTAGGGCGTTCCCACTTCTGGGGCTCCAGAGTTCTCCTATTCCCACTTATTGGGATGGGGCATTCTCTCCATAAATGGTCATAACATCCACAGTTGTAACAGGGTTTTGGGACTCCCCTTCTATTGAAACCCCTACATTTTCATACTGGGTGATGTTCTTCCATGAAGGCTTCATACGGTTGCCCCTTTGGATTCCTTTGCCTATGCACGATCTTGGCCATCCTCTCCTGCAGCAGTTGCCACAATCATTTCTCCATCTGCTGGACATGCTGTTTGATGGAACTTGATAGCTAATCTTTCCAACATTGAACTTCCCCCTCCACGCATCCTTTTACTCTACATTCACCTTCTGAATCCTCTCCATGGCTTGTCTAGCTTCCTGTGCACAATCCTTTAGTTAATTCAGCCATCTACTGGGAGCTACAGGGTACAATTCTCCACCACCAACAAAACAAATCACTCTTCCTGCAGTGCTGTTTATTGTCAACCTCTTAGACAGGGCTTGTGAGGGGTGCAATCCTGCACTGCATAGCTCAGTCCTGGGGTGATTTCAGATGTTACGCCATCCTGATTCATCCCAGTGAATCCCCGGCGGGGGTGAATGAAATAACCACCTGCCGTGGTCAAAAAATGGCCCGAATAGACGTGCTGGCTGATTCCGGCGGGGAACCAGGGAGGGGGCAGGGCCGCACGGCACAACGTGTGGCCGCACGGCCCCGTCCCCCCAAGCTCCCCCGCCGCCCGCCCTCTGGGGAGACAGGCAGATGCTGTGGCCAATGCGGCTGCAGCGCCCAGTCGCTTTGACGACAGCCTGGAATCCCACCGGGGATTCCAGGCCATGATCGCCGGCCAGACGTTACTTTATATTGCTTCCCACCGGGAATCACTTTGACCATGCTTTTGGAGCTCATCCCATGGGGAGCCCGGGAAGCGTGGTTGAAATTGACCCCATGTGGGAATTGGCCGTGGTGATCATCTGGCGGCCGCCAAACAGACGTTCAGGGCGCTTTGGTCCCGCAGCGAAATTGACAGTGGTTCACTGTGGTTGACTGTGATCTTGTAACATCTGAAAATACCCCTAGTCTGACCTACTCTTCAGGGAACCATCTTGGGTGAAGTCCTCCGCCACCAATGAAACATCTCATCCTTCCTTGGGAGCTCTCAGGGGCGCAATCTTCTAGCAGTGTCAGAGTCTTCTGTTGTCAGGGACGATTGCTGCACACATTCTCCACTACTGTAATAGAGTTGTGTCCCTGGAGGGAGTAAATATTAGCAAGACCCAAACTCGGATGAGGAAAGTCACTTTCAGTGGCTTTATTATACTGAGCACAGTTCACATAAATAGTCCATATACATAATACAATTCCCAAGGGATGGCAAGACTTCTCCTCCCAGCCCTGGCCAGGTACAATCCCTTCCAACAACAAGGTAAGGCTCACCACATCTCTCCTTGGCTAACTCTAGTCCATCAGTTCCTCTGGCCTTTCTTACACACTGGCCATAATCCCAAACCCCCTGTGTGTGGGATCTGTCTGGGTCCTGTGTGGCTTGCATGGCATAATCTCCCTGCAATGGGGCACACAATACACGATTTGTGCACACCTGTGTGCGTGGCATGGCATGGCATGGCATTGGCCCCACTCTCTCCCCAATTCTCCTTCCTAGCCAAATACAGACTTCGACTGCTTTATATGGCAGAGCACTGGGGGTTCTGGCATCCCACCTAGGCCATGATTCTGCTGGCCTAGCTCAGCTACACCCAGCCCAAGTGCTTCTCTTTAAAGCCCCTCATCATTGTGTAGTGCTTAGGCACTATCCCTCCGTACTCCAGCACACCTGCACTGTCTTAGTGCTTTTCCTTAACTGGTGCTAGCACCTCTTAAAGGGCCAGGATTTAAACATCAATCAGCCCCTGGGACACTAAGGCCACATTCACATCTGCGGCAGCGGTGGCAGCAGAGAGCAGTGAGGGAAGACGTGGCAGCAGGGAGGAGTCGGATGACAGGAAAAGAGCCGGTGCGAACGGAGATCTGCCGCGACTTCTCTCGTATATGTCAGGGCGCAAAGTCCTGCCCTGACATGCGTGAGAGAAACTGCAGCAGATCCCCATTCGCCCCAGCTCTTTTCCTGTCATCCAGCTCCTCCCTGCTGCCACGTCTTCCCTCGCTGCTCTCTCTGCTGCCACCGCTGCCACAGATGTGAATGCGGCCTTAGTAACCAATGCCATGGACCTTCAGGACCACACCACAGTTGTTAAGCAAATGATATTACTATTATAGATGGGATGGATAATTTAGTAGCCCAAGTAATATTTGCTTCATTTTATCTTTAGTGATGTGTTTTCAGTGTTTTATATTCACTAAGCACATGGCTTATATTGACTGGTTAGCACAACATCTGCTGATAAATTAAACAATCAATACCTTGACAATGTTTTTTGTGCAATCACTCTAGTCCTTTAACCAAGTATGCCTGAAGTAAAACATTTTCTCATGTTTTTTTTAGTCACCGACCTGATGGATTTTTAAAAAATGCCTCTCATATGTAGGAAACTGACTTTACTTTACGCAATGTTCCTAGATCTTGTGGGGCAGGTGAAGGGGGTATGCCATAGGTGACTGCTTTATATGGCAGAGCACTGGGGGTTCTGGCATCCCACCTGGCAACTGCAGTCAACCCTGATCCAATTGGGCATGAAATTAACTACCCGAGCTTCCCCTCTGTAACATCTCTGCCAAATGTAATGATGCTGGAGGAAAATTCATGGCTCTGTACCATACCTCCAGCCCCTGTCACTCCTCATCCAATCCCATCACACTCACTGCACATTGCAGCAAAGTTCTGCAAGTGCAGCTGGGTGGCATGCTGAAGGTGGGAGCATCTTGAGATGTTTTCAGAGCTGTGCCATCGGTTGAACCAGCCACTATATTCAGCAATGTTGATTTCCCCACTTCTGGCATGGGCCCCTGCTGCCCCTTTCCCCCACATCAGTGCCATCCCTACATTTTTCATAGAGCTTAAACAGATAGCAGAAAAAATGTATGTGGGTTGGGTTTTTTGTTTTTTTTTTGCAATTTGGGGTAGGTTATAGTCAGCCTGAACAATATTTGTCACAACATTCGAGCAGCCAGATTTCCACAATTTTGGTTATTTTGTTTGTTTTTGTTTGTTTCTGGTTTCGTTCATTTCTGGTTTTGATTTGTTTTCACTAGTAAAAAAGAAAATGGGTGGAGTAGAAAACTAGAACTGGACAAACAAATGACTGAAATGAACAGACTTGAACACACAAACAACACAAAAAGACAAAAATAGACAATTGAGCGAAGATCAGTCAGATACTGTTTGATCCCCGTTGTGTTTGTTTTGGGTTGGATCTTTCGGAATCATTGGATTTACTCATTTCAGTGGGTTCTCAGTTCAGCTCTGATTGTGAGTGTATGTAGCTTGCTGCCATTCTGCCCTTTACCTCCACTTTAACTCTTACTTCACACAGTTTTCAAAATCCACCTAACTCTTCCATACTGCTCACTTTCAGGTTTCCAAAGTCCTCATCCTGGGATCTGGGGGTCTGTCCATTGGCCAAGCAGGTGAATTTGATTACTCTGGATCACAAGCTGTAAAAGCCATGAAGGTGAGAAAATTGTTTGTGTGCAGGAACTGATGTTTAATAGACTTCCTCAGGTTGCAGCTAATGTGATCATGTATCCCACCTTGCCTAAACCTGTGGATTTATGTCAGGAGAGCAGGCTGAGTTATGCTGTGAAAACCAATTTAAGCCTTTCTCCCTCTTAATGAATTGTTTGCAAGCTGGTTCCATCACTGATAAGTGCTTGCTAAGTAGTTCATGCAAAGAGTTAATGCTGTTGACCATGTTTTTATTACTAGTAATATTGTTAATTATTTATTTAATTTATTGGATCCTTTTCCCAATTGATAGTTGATTGATAATTGCCTTGGGCAGGTTCAAACCTGGATCAGCACTTCATTATAAAGTTACCCAGAGAGATTGAAATGACCAAATAAATGGAGATGGACACATAACTAGTAGTCTATTAAGAATATATTTAAAGATATTTGAAGAAACATAAGTAAAAGTATCAATTATGAAACAAAATAATAAAACAGAATAAAACAGTATAAATGTCTTATAGGTGTATTCCTATAGACAACAGTTACTTGTAATTTACTTTATTTACTTTTAAGTTACTTTTAATTGAAATCACTTACAAAGTATTATAAATTACAGATATTTTAGAGTGATAGTCTTAAAACAAATATAGTTACCTAGGCGTATAAGATCAAGAAGGATAGGAGAAGACGGCCATGCAAATTATGGTGACCAAGGAGAACCACTGGGGAGGTTCATGGCATTCTAGGGCACTATTCCCTTGGTTACATAGGATTTTTATAGGAATAATGATGCCACACTCAAGATGAGATGGTAGCCAATTAATTCATGAATTCATATTAATTAAATGTTAATAACTGCCAATGGGATGTCAAATATGGGCTTACGCACTACTTATGGATGCATAACATTAGAAATGTGTTTCTGACTTTTGTGGCTGCAATATTGGGAATTGAAACCTGCACCTCCACCCAAGAAATATCCTGTTATTGAGTTACTTTGAACCCAATTTTGAAATCAACTGGGATGTCTCATATTCTGTCTGCCTTTACTTCCTCTTCTATAAACATATTTATTGGAAATTTGCTGAGGAATTCAGAAGTTTACTAGGGGAAAGCTATCCTGTATATGCCAAACGTGATAAGGCCTATATGTCCAAACCTAGCCAATATGTTAAATGTATCCCACTGGGTCAACAATGCCAAGAAATTTCAGGCTTTCATTTTCTGTGAAGCAAACATGTATCGTATTTGTGGTGTACAAATGAACGCCTCTGTCAAATTCTATCGATTGGCTGCCTGACCGGATGGCCAAAGCTTTTGAAATGTGAGAGTAATGAATGGCAGGGAAATCACTTCAGGTAGTTATTGTTGCAGAAATAATCACTTGTAGGGATGGGCGAACAGATCACGGTCCGGGTTCGGCTGCGTTCGGTTCGTCCGTTCGGTTCGGCAGTTCGGTTAGTTCGCCGAGTTCGGGTTCAGCTGTTCGGTTCAGTCGTCCGAACAGGCCGTTTGGTTAGGCCGTTCGGGAAATGTTGTTATGGGTGGGTTTTTTGTTTTTTATATGGCTTTTTGGTTTTTTATTGGGTTTTATATGGTTTTCTTTTGTTTTTTATTTGGTTTTTTTGTTTTTATATGGGGTTTTTAAATTTATTTTTAAAATCTAATTATATATATAGATTATATCTATCTATCTACACTATATCTAACTGCTATTAACTATTCTAAATGCTATGAACTAAATGGATTGTCTAATAAGTACACAGACCTACTCCTACAAACACTAAAACTAAATCACTAACGTTATCTCTATCACTAAGCTAACTCCTACAACTCTCTTCTATCTATCTATCTATCTATCTATCTATCTATCTATCTATCTATCTATCTATCTATC
>QEPC01008826.1:2600834-2620777 GCA_003113815.1 Sphenodon punctatus
CCACCCCTGGTGCCTGGAAGTCTGCTCCTCAGTGACTGACACCTCCCTGTCATGTTTGACCTTCCAGTGAACCTTTTTTTGCCACCCGAACTCACCCGAACGCGATCCGAACTGACCGAACTGTTCGGCCATTTCGCCGTTCGGTGTTTGGTTTGTTCGGTATGTTCGCATTCGGGTTCAGGTTTGGGTTTGGTCGTCCGAACAGGCCGAGTTCGGGCCGAACTCTGAACTGCCGAACCACGTTTGCCCATCCCTAATCACTTGTATATCACACTGCAAATGAATATTCAGTTTGTTGCCAAGGCTTGTTGCTTCTTTCTGCTAAAAGAACGTTCTGCTAAAAAAATTGACTAAAATCTGGCCCTTCCTTATTGCTTCCGCTATCTAAGGGTGCTTTTACACACAACACAGAATGGATGTTTAAAGGGGTTTTTATGAACACTGGGTCAACACCCTTTACATATTTACACCCATTGTGATCTTCAACACCCTTTGAACACCTTTCTTTCCATTGCATCCTGTGTTTAAGCGGATTACCTTAGTGCTGTCTCCCTCTGCCTCTCTGCATTGTCTCTCTGCACTGGCCACTTTAAAAAGGATGCAGGACGCTGATACTGCCAGGGACGGTACTCTTACCACATCCGGTTACCCTTTACTCTGGTCACATGACGCTGCAACACACTGCAGTCATGGTTAAACGAGGAACGATACTGGTGTTCACCCTGAACACAGGAAATGAACCTGCCATCAACCGGTGAGTACAAAGCAGGTTCATCCTGTGTTCAGTGGGTGTTCAAATAGGTGTCAAAATTTGTCATGCTGTATACAAGTAACACAGGATGGGTGTTGAATGTGTGTTCAATCCCCTCAACGCCTGTTCAGTGTCGTGTGTAAAAGTGTCCTAAGACCATGGTCTAATCAGCTCTCACCACAAGCCTCAGGAGCAGACAGTCTGCAGTGGGACTCTTGGATGGGGGGCCACTCCAAGTGGCAGAGGCCATCCACAGGGGGCTTCTGGCCAGCTTCATCCCTCCCCCCTGAAAAAGGCAGCACCCCTCCCCCAGCAATTCCCCCCAGAGTGGCAGCAACCCCACCTTGGTTTTCAAAAGAGACAGGGTGAGCACTTCTCCCTTATCCACTCTGAAAACTTCCTTCTTGGCAGGCCCCTTTGTAAGCCCTTCCTTAGTACTGTTAGGAAATGTTCAGAGAGGGCACTGGGCAGAGTGGGAGTAATGACTCTGCTTATGCTCCCTCCCCTCCACCCCCCCGTTCTGAACTTTTACTAGTGATGCTTAGGTTGCTTGCAAAGCCCCCCAAGAGTACAGAGCTTGGGCTCAACTGAGCCCTCTTGTTTCATGGTAGTTACATCACTGAAGGGGGCCATATAATCAATATCAAATCTGGAGAGAGAACACTACAGCTGGGTATCCCCTCTACAAAGCACACCCATATTCTAAAGGAGGTGTCTCTTATTTTTTCTTCTCGGCCCTCCACTCTCACGTTTCTACTTTAGAAAGCAAAATGATTTTTTATAATAAATCTTGCCAGCTTGACCTTCCAGCGTGCCCTCACTCTCACCCTCTTGCCACAAGCCAGCTGTCTTGATCTTGGTGCTAATCAGCCATTCCAGAGGCAATACTTACTCTTGGTGACCTTGCCTCTGGCAGTGTGATTTACAATAGTATGCAGCAGACAAGGCAGTTGGTCAGTGCGTAGCGAGGAGAAAGCTGCAGAGTGTGAGGGGAAGGAAATTGGGACAGTTAATGTGAGCAAAAAAAATGAGAGTCAAAAGGTTTTCTTTGCTAAACTTTAATTCATCATTTAAAAAATATAAAAATAAACAGTCGCTAACTATCAGCATTGCAGGTCACCTTTGATTTGCTCTTATTTCCTTCATTTAGGACCTGATTCAGCCAAGCGCATAAGCAAGTGGTTCAGCCAGTCCATATTCAGCATGGCAGTTAAGCACATGCTTCAGCCTAAAATGTTCAGGCAAATGAGTGTTTATTTGTGATGATAATGGAAAGCAGAAGGTTAACGAACAGTAGCATGTATAAATATTTGTGAGCATGTTGCACTAGAAATGCTCTCATGGCCATTTTAAAATGCTCTCTATAATATTCAAGTGGGATGCTCATCAAACATTTAATGCACATTCTATACACAGGTGTTAGGTGAGGGGTATGGGAGCAACAGGGAAAGAGAACACACATGCTGCCTTGCACGGGATTTCAGATTCAGGAGCGGTGATGTCCTCAGGATCTTATATAGCCCTATGCACTTCCAGGAAGATCAGGCAAGATCTTCACAGGACTAGAGAACCCCGGTATGCTGGGCCTTCGCCACGTACCACAACCGCACTGGAGAGTGGAGTCTGGGAAGGTTACAAGGTGTGGAGAAATCCAGGGAAGGGGTCCCGGATTTGATGAGACAGGGAAGAAGGGAAGGGCAATGCTCACACCGGAGGGGAGGGGGCAGTACCACTACAAAAGGAGAAAAGGGAGCAAAGGTGTACCGGGGGGTGACTTTCACACGAAGTCAAACACTCAGCAACACACCCTAACACACATGCACACAACAATCAAGAAGCTGGCACACACACTTTCACACAATTACAATACCGCAACACAGTAGGGCCGGTCTTGCAGATCACTGGCCTTGCATCCCTCTCTGCCTGCCAGGCTTTTAGCTGACCATTTAGTCCTGTCCTTTGTTTCCTATCCTTTAACCAGTTACCAAGCCATGCTAGGACACTATCTTCTATCCCAGACTATTTAGTTTCCTCAAGAATTTCTCTTGAGGGACCTCATGCAGAGATGCTGTGTAATGGGCACAGGGGAAGTACTGAGGTTTGCTAGGACAACAGAGGACTACACAGAGAAATGTAAACAAAGGAAACTCCCCCTGAGAGGTACACACAAGTTTGATCCCTAGACTAGGAGCCATTGCCATGTGACGCCACTTGTCTGAAGAGTTGATTACCTCCTCCCCCCGACTTTATTCTTGCCTTAACCCTTATGCTTGTGTCGATGTAGACAAGGTTACAGTGAGTTGGAAGGCAGCTATCGCTAGACAAATGCTCGTGCAAATGTTGTGCTACATACCACAAAAGCAGTTTTTAAAAGACAAGTCTCTGCCCCCAAAAGTGTGCAGTCTAGGTTATGACAGAATGTTTCTTTAAATTTATTACACCACCCTATCGCAAGGGCTCAGGTGAGGTGGATGACAGAACATTTTAGGGGAAGGATGTAAAGGAGGAATATAGACATACTGACCCTCAGTCATCTGGATTCCCATACTCTGGATATTTAAAAATTTGAGACATATCTTATGCCCTCTTATATTTATGAAGGGCACAAAAAGTATATCTAGTCAGTGCTGAACCCTCCATATCTGCACATCTTTGGCTTCTGAGATATCTGCACACCACTGCAATATCCAGATATCTCAGATGTAATGTATTCTGAGGGTACAGTCCACTACTATTAAAGTGGATTTTTATCATTGACTTCAGTGGTGGAACATTTGTGTCCTGAGTGTTCAGTTTTGCAACCAAATAGTAAATTTTTTCACTCAAACATTTTGTCAGACACTTGTAAATAGAACACAAGTAAATACAGCTCCCAAAGCTTTCCCCACATTGTTCATGAAAAGGGGGGAAATGGGGGCAATTTAAACAAATGAGACAGTATTTTCACAAACTGGTTAGGCCCTGCTTCTCCATACATTGTAGACTCAATTGTAGGTCAATTCAATCTATTCTGAGAAATGACAGTGAGATGGGAGCAGTTTTCTTTTTCTAACCAGAGTGGTGACATATTATTCCACAACAGCTGTTGTATTTCATTCAGGTTTTCCTTTTCTCATGGCTAATGTGTCCCAGATGCATCTTTTTGACTCTTTAAGAAAGCGGGTGAGTTTTCTCTCCTCTGCTCTCAAAATGTCACTTAAAGCTAGCTTCTGCCATTCGGCAAAAATGATCAGAGCACATTTTTGCTGCTCACAGACCTAAGGGGATTGGTTCTCCTCCTAGGAGAAGTGGATAATTCTCTACTCCTAAGAGAATTCATCCTTCCTCAACAAATCCTGCACAAGCTCCTAGTCTTCACTTATAAAGCTCTTTACAACCTTGCTCCCCGCTACTTCTCTGCGCTAATTTCCCTCCATACTCCAGTCCGTGAACTCTGCTTCTCCTCCATCCTCTCTCTTGCCCTCCCACGCCTCCCCGGCTCCCCTAACTGCCTTCGTCCCTTCTCCCTAGCTCTCCCGCATGCCTGGAACCCTCTCCCTGCCCACATCCACCTCGCTCCCTTCCTTCATACCTTCATATCCTTTCTCAAGACCCACCTCTTCCGCTCTGCCCTCCCCGACTCCTCGCTCCCCTCTCCTAACTCCTGCTGACACCCTCCATTCAGTACAATCTGTTACCTGAGGTCTGTGTACATGTATCCTCACCACATGGACCAACTAGCCATCATTCTCGATGAAACCAAGCCAAGCACGTGCACCTGGGACCTCGCATCTTTGTGAATATTACACCCCCTGTCTCTCCCTCTGTTCCCCTTCCTTCATCTCCCCCTCCCATCTGCCTCTCAGATTGTATGCCCTAGGGCAGGGACTATGTCTATTCCATTTCTTTGTAAAGTGTCAGGTACATTGCTGGCACTATATAAATGCTTGTTAATAATAATAATAATAATAATAATAATAATAAATAATAATAATCAGAGAGTCCACTGGTTGAATTATCTCAGTGATGCATTCAATATGGTGCAAAAGCATCATTCAAAATGGGTGAAGGAAGGGACAGTATGATCTCACTTAGGCCACGTTCCGATAAACAGCTAATTAGATGCAGTTGGAGCTTAGATCCTGAAGCATTCATACAAACAGAGCACTAAATGGATGCTATTCAAGAGTAGTAAGATAAGTATATACTCCTAAAAACTCAGATGTATGTGCTCCCCTTGGTTAGTATTTAGGGGTGTGCAGAAGGGGTCTCATTTGTTTTCATTTCTCCTTTGGTTTTCGTTTCCAAAACTGATTTGTTTCCCCCCGCCCCATTTAAAACTTATTTGTTTTCATTTTACATTCTTTTCCCATTGAAATCAATAAGAATCGCTTGGCAGGGCTTCTGTGCCTTAAATAGCTTTAAAAAGTGAAAGACACCGTGTTTTTGCAAAGAACGGCTGCCCTATTCCAAATGGCACCATTTTGGAAAAGGGCCGTGCATGTGCAGAATGCCTGTGGTGTCCATTTGTGCATGCACAGACCTTTTAAATTTTTTTCTCAAGATTCTCACAATATAATAATAATCATCACCATCAATCATCATCTTTATTTTTATATAGCGCCCCCTGCCATGGCACTCAGAGCACTTTACATACAACAATTTAACACAATTTTTAATCCTCACAACAACCCTGTGAGGTAGGTTAGGCTGAGAGAATAATGCGACCAGACCAAGGTCACCCAGGGTGTCCCCCCCCCGCCCACTTCCCGGTCCAAGTACTGCACACTTAGCCATTAGACCACACTGGCTCTCAATATCTCAGAATATTGCTAAGATCTTGTCGAGATCTTAGTAACGTTTCTCAATTCTCGTGAGAATCTTGCAAGAACCAGAAACAGTTCTCAATCCAGCCCTACTGGTGCCCCAAGTCTGACAAGGATTCAAGTGGCACTGAATGTCCTCAGGAGGTAGGCAGTAGTCAGGCACTGAGACTGGCAGGCAGTAGTCAGGCACTGAGAAGCAGCAGGGACTGGCAAAGGAGACATGCTGTCCAAAGTACGATGGGCTTCAACTTGCAGAGAATGTCCTAGGGGAGTGAAGATATCTCACTCACTCACTCACTCACTCACTCACACACACACACACACACACAGAGCCAGTAGCAGGAGGCAGGCAGAGGAGCAGCAGGCACTGGCTTTGGCAAAGGTAGGCATCCCAAAGTGTGGCAGGGCATCAGCTTGTAAAGATCACCCCTGTGGGCAGGAGATATGTACGAGACACACATTTGGGCAGCAGCAGCAGTAACAGGCAGGCAGAGGGGCAGTAGGGGTGTGCAGAAGGGACTTCATTCATTTTTGTTTCCCCTTTCATTTTCATTTGTTTCCTAATTCATTTGTTTTTGTTTCCTAGTTACTAAAACGAATGGGGCTTCATTCATTTTAGTAACTAAACAAAACAAAAATGAATTGCACACCCCTAGTAACTATCTGTGGGAGCACTTACCAGTGTGAGGGTAGCAACCATGGTTCAGGGAACATAAGTCTCGGGGGGAAATTGACACAGTACTGATTACACTGTTCATTCGAACACTTCTGAAGGGGAATAGTTACTTCAAGTTATTTCAGTTTAACTCTGCTTGTCGGAACATGGTTTCACAGGAATGTGCCCTAGTTATTATTCTCTTTCCAATGCATATCAAAATAGGGTGCTTTGTATATGTGCTTATACCTTATTGGTGTCTTGTAGCATTCATTTTATACCCAGGACCAAATAGAAAAAGCTTTCCCTATGCTCAATACAATAATTCAGTGAGAAACATTTGCAATTCATAAGGACCATTAGAACATGAGTGCCACACTAAGTCAGACCAATGGTCCATCTAGCCCAGCATCGTCCCTCGGACAGTGGCCACTGTTGATCGCTTCAGGTGCACAACAGGTCAAAATGGAGGGATCCATTCCTCTGCTATTGACACCCAGATCACCTTTTATGAATGTATCCTCTAAGAACTTACCCAATCCTCTTTTAAACCCAGTTTCACTGTTGGCCTTAACAGCATCAAGATCCACAAGTTAATTGTGTGTTGAGTGAAAAAGTGCTTCCATTTGTTTGTTTTAAATCTGTTGCCAGTAATTTTCATAGTGTGTCCTTTAATTCTAGTATTATTTGAGAGAGTATATAACCTCCTGGCACTGGATCAAAATTCCTGTGGGCTGCAGGAATCTGGCTGGAATAGGCAAGGGAATAGGTAATGTATGTACTCAGAACTGGTGGTCAGTGGATCAGGATTCCCTGAAAAGAGAAGGAGTAGGGAGTCAGCTGACTGGGTTTCCTTATCACGGGTGTGACAAAGGGGAAGACATTTTGCTTCTCCTCCTAGAGCTCTGTCAGCAATGGCATGAAGCTGAATGTGCTCCACTCTGTAAGGCAAGGGAGCTAGGGCAGTATACCTCAATTCCTAATATTGTTGCTAGGGACCTTGGAAGCTGCAGACATGGCACCATTTCCTGAACATGCCCTGAATATATTTTGTTTTTCTCACAACTGCTGACCCTGAAATGTCAAATCCCTCCTTGTTTTCCTCTTGAGAAAATCATGTGTGGTCTGTTTGTTGCATGCATTCATATATATTCTTCTTCCTTATCCCTATTCTTTCAGATATTGTAAAAGTGTGATGATTTAGCCTATTGAAGTAACTTGCATTTCTTGATCCTGAAGGGGTCTATTTTTCATTCTAAGAAATAATTTTCCTAAAGTAAGTTGGGTGAGGGTCAACATTGCAGCCCATGAAAGACCAGGACCACAATTTTCTTGCTTATGATTGCCAGTTTTTTGTTGCGGCAGAGACATCTTGTCCTCAGTAGGGCTGAGATGAGAGCAGATGTTTCTGTTACGAAGGGAAATACCAACTTTTTGGAAGTGCTTGCAAGTGTTCATCGGAACTTGGTCAGTTTTCGGCGATTCCACGCTTCTGCCATTTTCCCCATAATTTTTGTCACTTTCCGGGACTTTTTCATCACTTGGCAATTTACAGCACTTCCCCGGTGGTTAGCCAGCATGTTTTCATTTCCACAGCCCTCGGAGGTGTGAACAGGCACATAGCAGCCCCATTCCACTTGTGCAAAATAGCAGGAAATGGTGAAAACAGCAGGAAAGCTGGTAAGGTTCTGCATCGTGAGATTCTCAATGAATGTCCTGCTTCCCATGGGAACAGCACTCACCAACATTTCTTGTTTCAGACCTCATGCTCAGCTGTCATCTTTCCTACGTATACTGTAGATATCCTGAGCCAGTGTGCTCTCATTTACACCAGTTTGAATCTGGACTAGCAACTAGGGACATCACTACATGGCAACTAGAGACACAGTTATCAATGGGCCTAATTCCATTGTAAATACAATCTACATACTACATAGCTAATGCTTCTGGTCTATGCACAATTTTCAGTTTTGAAGCTCTGATGTGGATTTTCATTTTTTTTCTTCTTCAGGAAGAAAATGTGAAGACTGTCCTGATGAACCCCAATATTGCTTCAGTCCAGACCAATGAAATTGGCTTGAAGCAGGCTGACACAGTCTACTTCCTTCCCATCACCCCACAGTTTGTCACAGAAGTCATCAAGGCAGAACAACCAGATGGGTTAATTCTTGGCATGGGAGGGCAGACAGCTCTCAACTGTGGTATGTGACTATGGCACTGCTCTCCCTATTGCTAAAGTGATCATGGTAAGAGCTGAAATTTGGAGTTAATTCTGTAATCACGGTTAATAACCAAAATTCTGGATATCAGGTCAGTTAACCAATCAGTAACTGCATACAATAGCGGTTAACCAATTAACTGAAATACTGATTAATAGCATTTTGCCGTTACTGCCTAGCCAATTTACCATGTAACTGATTTACTGATTTTCTGCATTCAATAATTTCCAGTTTACTTTCAGACTAATAGCAAAGCTGCATCCAATGGATTTGAACCAGGTATCCAATGGGAACCTGAGTTGAACTTGAAACAAGGGCTCAAGGGGGTAAACAGGAAGTGGATTTTGGGCAGTAGGAACTAGCTGGTAACTGAGGAATGAACAAGAATATAGAATGTGCAACATGGTAAATGACACAAAGTGGTAATGTGGTAACTCAGTTAACTGTTGGTTAATAAGTGGCTACTACTCCCCATTGGTTTGGTTACTGCAAATCTGATTGTTTCCAGTACCCACACAGATAACTATTTCAGCTCTAATCATTATAGTCTTATCAATATACCTCACTTTAACTGAGCAGAAATGTCAGGATCTCAGTCACAATGTTTCATTTAATGTTAACTTTTTATCAGCAAAGATATTGGCCTAAAGTCTAGTAGGTTCAGTAATTTAATTATACCCATTGAATATCACTTCTGGTGGTTATTACAGCTCATATATTGCAGGTTTTTGCCTTAATTCTGATATCAGATTTGGGATAGCGAATGAGAGACGTGGGAATGCTATTTAGAATTATTTTTATTATGATCCCTTCACGTTGGAATAAATGCTTACTTAAGGCAGTGGAGAATCAGACCTTATTGGTGTTATCAGGTGTAATAGGAACACAGGAAAAATCCATTCTGTACTTCCTGTTAAGTGTTGGTGGCTGGTCGCCACATGGAACGCTATCAGGTAGCCTCTGGCACACACACAGCAGCTACCTGATAGGAGGTAGGGTGGATGGGTGTGTGTGTGTGTGTGGGGGGGGGGGGGCAGGATTTACTCAGGAGCAGTAGTGGTGAGGGCAAGTCTCCTGGAATGGCAGCACCAGGAGCAGTGGAGAAGGTATGACTTGAGTTCAAGGGATTGGAGATGGGAGCCGATGCTCCAAGAGCTCCATCATTGAGACTTCTGGAGCCCCAAATCTGACCACTCCTGATTCTGATACCACTCCTGAGGGACTTGCCGATGCTGCTCTTTGGGACTCTCTGCTGCTGCTGCTCCTAGGCTCCATTCTAGGTAAGTCCTGTTCCTCTAGTCCTCCATCCCCTGCACCTTGCTTATTCAGGAAAACATTTAAGCATGTACCTGAAGTATGTGCTTAATTTCTTCCTTTTGGGGGGGACTAAATGCAAAATCATTCTTGTTCATGAATTTAATACAGACTGAGGCATGTTAGGCTACGTTCCAGCAAACAGTTAATTCAATCTAGTTGGCTCTTGCTTCTGTTTTACTCCTGTAGTGTTCACATGAACAGAGTGCTAAACCCAAAGGTTATTCAAGAAGAGGAAGAGATGTACATTCTCCTCTTTGGTTTGCATTTCAAAATAACTGTTTGTGTGAACACTTAACAATGTGAAGGTGGTTCACTGATGATCATTACATCTCAGCTAGGGGGGAAATTGATGCAGTACTACTTACACTGTTCATGTGAAAGAAGAAGAGTAGTCACTGTAGTTCCACTGTTCATCTGAACACTGCCAAAGGGGAGTAGTTACTTCAATTTAATTTAATGTAATTAAAATTAAATGTAATTAAACTGAAGTAGTTACTTTGGTTTACCTCACTCAGTGATGGCTCCAAATCATTGTATTTTATTTATTTATTTATTTATTTAGTTAGTTCAATTTTTACCCCACCCTTCCCAAATAGCTCAGGGTGGCTTACAAAGCAAAATAAAAACAATACATATAAAAACAGTATTAAAAACCCCTAGGCCCCCCCAGCCTTTCCCCCCATTTTCTATTCCTGGTTCCTGCAAATACATATTTAGCCAGCTAGATTTCAGACCATTTCCCTCTTTATGTTGTTCCAACAATCCTAACACCATTAATTCTCTGTACAGGAGTGGAATTATTCAAACGAGGCATTCTACAGGAGTATGGAGTGAGGGTCCTAGGAACTTCAGTTGAATCCATCATGGCCACAGAGGATAGGCAGCTCTTCTCAGACAAACTGAATGAGATTAATGAGAAGATTGCTCCCAGCTTCGCAGTGGAATCGGTAAGGAAAGATGAGCTTCAACGTACATTGTCATTACAACTGGCTTTGTTTTCAAACAAATAGAAAGAAATTTGCATTTTCTCTAGTGAAATTTTAGTAGGATTATGTGTGGTACAGATGACATCTTTTATAGGGCTACAGAGTGATTGTTGTCAGTTAAAAGCTAAATGATACTGTCTGAAAGGATAATCTAGCAGAGGAAAACACAGAAGGCAAATACAGAGCCCCGAGTAAATATATGAGCCGTAAACTTGGAAACTAAAAGAATGTGAAATACCTAACATAGTAGTGGGTGCCCTAATTCACTCACGCAACCTGCCAAAAGTTGTAGTGTTGTACTAAAAATAAAAAGCTGCATTTGTTACAGAATTCTTTATGAAAATTAGACTCTTCATGGCCTTCCTCCTTCCTATCTTTCTCCCCTCATTTCTCACTCTGTTCCCAAAGGGGACCTTTCATTATTATTATTATTATTATTAAAATTATATGCTGCCCCATCCTGCTACAAGCATCTCGGGGCGGCTGACAACATTTTAAAATACAAGACAAAATACACTAAAACCAAAATAACTCAATAAAAAAACAAACTAAAAAACCCCTCCCTAACCCAACCCACCCATCCCATCTCCCTTGGTAAAAGCCCGGTGGAACAGCCAGGTCTTACATTGTCTACGGAAAGAGGGGAGGTTGGCAGCCAGGCGGACTTCCAACGGGAGGGAGTCCCACAACTGCGATGCAGCCACAGAAAATGCCCTCCTCATGGTCGACACCTGGGAAACCTCAAGGAGGGTGCCCTCGGCCGGCCTCAGAGGTCAATCCAGGAGCCGGACGGTGAGGTGGTCCTGTAGGTAGGTGGGGCCCAGGCTGTTTAGTGCTTTAAAGATCAAAACCAACACCTTGAATTGGTCCGGAAGGCTATCAGCAGCCAGTGCAGAGAGTGAAGCACTGGAGTAATGTGGTCGCATCGGCCCGTTCCCTTCAGGAGATGGGCCACCGCATTCTACACCAGTTGCAGTCTCCGGACCAGAACCAAGGGTAGCCCCACGTAGAGTGCGTTGCAGTAGTCCAATGTCGAGGAAGAAAAAGCATGGATGATTGTGGACAGGTCCAAGTCTGAGACATACGCCCTAAGCCGACGTACCAGATGTAAGTGGAGGAATGAACCCTTTGCTACACTTGCCACCTGGACATGCAGGAGCACCCCCAGACTACGGACCTGAGATACCAGGGGAGGACAGACCCCATCGATGATGGGGGCTATCACTCCCCCAGTTTTCCCCACAACCATCACCTCCGTCTTGTCAGGATTTAACTTCAAGCAGCTCACCCTCATCCAATCCCCCACAGCTAACAGACACCGGCTAAGCACCGAGACTGCCAGACCTGGGTCTGATGAAAACTAGAGACAGAGCTGGGTGTCATCAGCATATTGATGACATCTTACACCAAACTCTCTGACAACCTCCCCCAAAGGCTGCATATACACATTGAACAAGAGAGGGGATAAGATAGAACCCTGAAAGACTCCACACGTGAGGCCCCCGGCAGAAGATGAATAATCACCCAGCACCACACGTTGAGTCCTCCCAGCCAGGAAAGAGCGGAACCATTCAAGAACAGTCCTGCTGATCCCTGCCCGGTCCCACAACTGAGTCACCAACAACTCATGATCAGTGGTATCAAATGCAGCCGAGAGATCTAACAGAATCAACAGGGTTGAATGACCCAGGTCCAGCTCATGGGAGAGATTGTTAACCAAGGCCACAAGCGCAGTCTCCATGCCATAACCCAGACGAAAACCAGACTTCGAGGGACCAAAAAAATTGATCTGGTCCAGATGCTTCTGAAGCTGTTGAGCTGCCACCTGTTCAATAACCTTCCCTAAAAAGGGAAGGTTAGAGACCTGCCAATAGCTGGCCAGGGTGTCAATGTCCAATGATGGCTTTTTGAGCAGGAGCCACACCACAGCCTCCTTGAGACAATCTGGCACCTCGCCCTCCCAAGGGAGGCATTGACTATCCCAGTCAGCAACTGGAATTTTGCTCCTCCTTTGCCATCACCCTCACCCGCCTCAGAGTCTCCTACTCCCGATGCAGCCTCTCCCCTTCTCCCATGCTGCTCCTGTGCCTGAAACGCCCTCCCTGAATACATGCGCTTTGCTCTCTACCTGAAATCTTCTCATCCTTCCTAAAAACCTACCACTTCTATCAGGGTTTCCCTAGCTTTTCACCCCTATAGATTGTTCAGTGATGCTTCTCCTTATACTGTTTTATTGTTCAGGATCTTCCTCTTCCCCTTGAAATTAAACTACAATGTGCACCTACAGGGTATTCATTAACTTCATCAATGTATCCCTGTCTCCAGTGGTGTTGGTAGCCACTGCTTGAGGGAGCTGGACAATGAAGGTTAGAGGCAGAACCCCAGACCTCTCCAGCAGAAACCACCCTTCCTATTGCTTCTGATGCTACTGCTTCAGTTCTGGCCCTGTCAGAGCAGTACTTGCACTGGTGGCAGTGGGGTGGAGGCTGATGTTGGGACCTCGGGACCCATTGGGGCTGGCAATGGTTAGCAAAGGGGGCATTTGTCCTCCTTCTCCTGGCCTTCACCATGGCTCTACCCCTTCAGAGTGCCATGCTGTCATGACACTCCATAAGGGGTTTATGTTGGAAAGAGGGTGGAGCAGAGCGACTTTGTCCCTTTCTGATGTGACCATATCCCCTTTCAAGTGTCATTACATCATGTTTTGCAGGGCCCTGCCACTGAGCTCATGCCCCACTAGGCAGGAAATTAGTGATGCCCCTTCCTGTCTCTCCCTAGTATGTTTGCCTCTCCCTTTTCTCTCCTGCCTTGTCCATCCTAGAGCGTTAATTCTTAAAGGAAGTCATTTGGAGAAGAATCCTTTACGTCTTAAAGTGGCATTACAAGAAATATTAGTTCAAATCAATTGCAGGCCCATTGAAGTCAATGGACGTTTACCAAGAATGAATTTGGTCCATTGGAAGTTGTTGGAGTTGCCCCAATAGAACAGAATGCAGAATTTGGCCTCAAGAGGAATCCACTATCAACTTGTGGTCTCTTTCATGGGGAAGCAAAGGGGCAGCAAAAGCCAGATTCATTCTTCCCCAACCTAATATGGGCAAGTGTCTTATTTATGGGGCCTTCAGCTGCTGTGAGCCTGAGGGGAAGGGTGGGGTATAAATCTGAATGAATGAATGAATTGCAATGAATGAATTAATATTCAGCAGGTTTGGGAACATTCATCACCTTAGTCAGGGAACCTGTGTTCACTGCATTTCCCTCATTGCCACCACTGGAGGAAACACAGTGAACATAGGTCCCTGACCTTAGTCTTCTCAGTCAATTAGCAACATGTTCCTCTCCAACTTTAGGTTGAAGATGCTCTGAAGGCAGCAGAAAACATCGGCTACCCTGTCATGATACGCTCTGCCTATGCCCTGGGTGGGTTGGGGTCAGGTATATGCTCCAACAAGGAAAAGCTGATGGATCTTGCTACTAAGGTATTTCTGCCATTGAATCAATTTTTCTCTCTTATTTATGATGTTCTTGTAGCAGGCACAAATCAGTCTAGTTATACAGACTGTGCCTTTTAACTTTCTTTTTTTCTTTCTTTCTTTTTTTTTAAAAAAGAAAGACATTATCTTGATGCCCTTTAATGGTCTGCCTTACTAATACTTGCTGTCAACTTCAGTAATATGAATGATTAAGTAACACTGGACACTGTGCTAAATTTTGCCAGAAATCTATCCTAATGTAAGCAAATGTTTCAGCAATTTTGGTCAAAAAGACACCTAATGGCCTATTTCTCCTGCTCTCAGGAACTAATGCTACAGGGAAGATGTTCAGAAAGTGATATCCTGCATTGAAATGAGCTATAAATAGGTTCCAAGATCAGAAGGACTAGTAAGATAAGGCCCCTGTAGTCTGTAGGTGGTCTTAGGCATAATATCTGGTCTGCCAAAATCAAGATAGGGTTAGGGAATTCGATCAGGCTCCTGCTCTTGAGTGTTTTTAAGTGAAATTTTAGGTTATTATGCAATCTAATTCCAGTCTGCTAAAAAGCAAGTGTCACTGACCTTTCAATTTAGGACAAACTCAGAGATGTACCAAGAATATTTGGAGTAGGTCAGTAAGCTTGAGCAGAAGTGGGGTTCATTGCATGACCAGTAGTTTCTTTCTATAACCTTGGCTCCATGTTTCATCTTTTGTGATGTGTGGATAGCTAGGAAAAGATTAATCATCTAGATCGCTGTGGGGACGATAGTTAAATTGATTATTAAGGCAAAGTGTAGTGCAGAGAATAAGCAGTGCTACAGTCAACAAAATCAAATGTGGTCTGGACTAGTTTATTTTCTATACTGGGGACCTGATCCTCAGCTAGTATATGGACCTTCATTCAACTCTGTAGAGGTTGCTAGTACTGGCCTTGCATTCCTAGTGATTTGATACAATGGACGTTTTTACACACATCTTTCTCCTGCATGTTTGCTGTTACATCCTGAACTTTCTGTGTGTCTAAATCACTCACCCAGATCTTAAATATCTGGCTCTTTGAACTTCTGCGTATCCTCACAGATTTAAGAAGTCCTTGATCTCTGTGGTTTTACAAATCTGGACCCTGTAACATCTGGGTGTCTCCCAGAACTTGTGTGTGTAAAAGGTTCTCCTGGTAAACTGCTACAGGCAGTTGTGGTCACTTGGTTTCCATGGCAGACCCTCATGTCTACAGCTGTGGCTACTTTAGGCTGCCTCAGGACAGTGTGTGTGGGTGAAGAATGCATCCAGGAACTGCCTCAGGGCAGTGTGTGTGTGAAGAATGCACCCAGGAACTTACTTGTGGACTTGTAAACCCAGAATATTGAAAGACCAGCACTTTAAGGTGTGTGTAAAAATGTCCAAGGTACTGATGGTCCTCATTAAACTTCTGTTCTTTGAGGCCAAGTGCCCTAGGAAAAGATGTACATTTGAAGAGCCAGCATGAATAAAAAAGAGCAACTTTTTCTTTTCCCTTATGTCTCATGTTATCCATCAGACTAAGCAAAGCGAAGTGGATAGTATAGGGGTGGACAAAGTTCCCTACCCCAAGAGCCACATACCAAAATCTTCATAAGGCTGAGAGCTATAAGACACACATGCATGCATACATGCACAGATCTCTCCTGCTTTGTGATTGGCTGGCAGAGACCGTGTTCTATAGTCCTGGCTGCCGAGATTCCGAGGAGCAGATGTAATTCAGTTGCTGAGAATTGGGCCCATTCAAGCAAGACACAGGACCATTAAGGCAGAGTGGGGCCCACAACCATCTCTAGCAAAGAGCCTCTCTTGAACTGCCCTTAAGCTGCATGTGGCTCTTGAACCACAGTTTGTCCACCCCCAGAATAGTAGATAATTACTTACTAATGTCTTCTGAGCGATCACAGAAACCTTCAAAGATGTGTTCTCTAGTAGAATTCAGTGGTACGTGCTTAACAAAAATATATTTTCTTTTATCATCTGCTGTTTGTCCTCTCTCATTGTTTAACCTAATCCCTAGGCATTTGCAATGACCAACCAAATACTTGTGGAAAAGTCGGTGGTTGGGTGGAAGGAGATAGAGTATGAGGTTGTGAGAGATGCAGCTGATAACTGTATCACAGTCTGCAATATGGAAAACATTGATGCTATGGGAGTTCATACAGGTAGGCTCACAGAGATTGCTATATAGCTCATTGTACACCACTTCTGCATGAGCAACATCTTCCTAGTTCATCTAGTAATGCAGCCAGTTAGTTTGAACGTAAAATATTTATGTAGATGAGTCTGTCCATGAGGTAGTTCTTTCTGACTGAATATATTAAATGTTTTAAATATTCCCACTTTGAATCTTCTATAACATGTGAAGTTCAAAAGTTCATCTTTAATTTCTGTGATACAGTGGGTGCTTTTAGATGGACAGCAGCCCAGTCTCTGCTCTGCCTCACCCCTGGGTGGCTCATCTGTCTAAAAGCAGGCCATCAGAGGTGTTGGTGGAGCACAGGAGGAGCAGGCTGTCCCTACTCTGTTCCAGCCCTTCTTGCAGTGCTCTGGGAAATGCAGGCGCACCATCAGTGGAGTGGGCCGCCTAAATCCGGGGTACCAGCATGAGGCAGAGCTGCTGTCTGTTTGCATTGCAAATGGCTGCTGAAGCTCCGTGCTTGGCCAGGGGTATAGAGTTGCAGGTGGCAGTCTAGAGCATTGGGCAATCCACCTACAACTCTATGGTGCGGGGGAGAGAGGTGCCATGCAGGCATACCGTGGCAGCCACCGGGTCCATTTAAACTCAAGCAAGGTGGGCTACAAGTGGGCAGACATGGGGGTGCACCCCCGGAGCAGATCCAGGGGTGGCCAGCCCCGCATCCATCTGAAAACACCCAGTAAGTGAGCCAAGAAGTAGCTGAAATCTGTCATCATCAAAACAGTGGGTTTTACCATTTGTCTTGCTAAACAGGAGATTCAATTGTAGTGGCTCCCAGTCAGACTCTCTCAAATGAGGAGTTACAGATGCTCAGGGAATGCGCCATCAAGGTCGTCCGCCACTTGAACATTGTTGGGGAATGTAATATCCAGTTTGCCCTCCATCCTACGTCACTGGAGTACTGCATAATTGAAGTTAATGCCAGTCTCTCCCGAAGCTCTGCCTTGGCATCCAAGGCCACAGGGTAAGGCAAGAAACAATGACTGCATTCACATGAGACATTAAGTTGGAGGAAATCTTTTTCCCTTGCTTTATTTATTTTTTTATGTGTGAAAGTGTTAAGTTGTAAGATTCAGCAGGTGTAATGAACATCTAGTACAAAAAATGTAACTTGAGAACCTAGATTTGACAATCCTGCTAATTCCATAGCATGCATTTTTCATAATGTGTGAAGGTTTTTAATCCTGCTGTAAGTCTGTCTGCACCATAGAGTCGGTGCAGATTTGCACAGCATTATGGGGATAGCTAGCAATGGCCACAACAATAGGAGGTAACTTTTAAAGCAGGGAAGGGAATGTGGGAATATTTAAAAAGCGAGATTAAATCTCAAGTAAAGAAACTGAAGAGATGGGAGGAAAGTGTGACTGCAACCAAAGTATGGGGTGGAGGCTAAAGAGGTGCATTAAGTGGCCAGAATACTTGGAAAATGCATATTGCATGTGAAGAGGAATTGGGTGGGTAACCTACGAGCTCTCTTGACAAATAACATCCCCACTGTCTGCACGTTTGTTGCAAATTGTCTTTGGGACTCTAAGGACTTAGTTATTAATGAGCTGTCTTCCAGATTGCAGCAAGTGGCATTGCTCGTTGTCTTTGTTGGCTAATCATAAACTAATGACATTAAGGATGGTCAGTGCTGGCTGCTTAAAACAACAGTAAAAAACCCTGCTGTTTAACTGTACTCTGCAGATGCTCTTGAGAAGTGTAAATTAAGGGATTCATTTGCACTTCTCAACAACTGTTGCATTTGTGAAACCCCGTAGCTGAATAACTGACGGTGAGTGTTCAGTTGTTTTCACTGTTATAAACAACTCAGCAGTAGAACTTATATTTTTGTTTCATTTCACATCCCTCCCTGCTTTTCAAAACAAAATAAGAGCAAGGAATGAATAGGATGGGTTCCAAGCAATATAGCTTTGCAGAAGGAGCCCCTCTCCCTCCACTCCTGCAAACTGTCTGTTGCTTCAATGGGTTCTGAAGTTAATCAGCATGTCTAGGAGTTGACCCACTAGAACCTCAAAAAATAACCACCAATTGCTCAAATGATCTGCTTTATTTTCAATGACCGCGTCCTTCATTATCTTTGGGCTGACTCCTAGCCACTCTATGCACTTCAAGCCCATGTAAGCCAGTGGAATCTCAGGTGCAACTGAGGAAAGAATTTAACCCAGTGAGCTTAAATGGCTCATACCACTGGGACTGTGGAGAAATGGGTCGATCCGGCACACAGAGTGTTTGCATCACTTTCTCTCCAGCTGAGAAAAGTGCAATCCTCTTTTCCCTAAAAAGACCATGTAACAGGGCCACCCTTGAGGGAGGAGTCTTGGCAGGATCTTCACCCCAATGAGGCAGCCCACTCCGGATCTTCGCCAACTCGTGTCCTTTATTTGCAGTGCTTGTTCCTTCTCCAATAGCATGCAGTGCGTGCAACATACACACACACACACATAGTCCAATCCATGTAGGTTCCAGGGTGCCTCTCAGCCTAGGCCTCTTCTGGCCAGGCACAATTCCTCCTGCAGCCAGTCTTGCCAGGGGCAGCTCTTGGCTGCGGGCTTACTCAGCCCTGATGAGGCAGAGCCCTCTCTCCAAGTTCTGCATTCCCCACCCTCCCTCCACTGTGAACTCAGCTCCTATCAAGTCTCCAGGGCTGGCTTGGCCACGTCCAGACAACCAGTGGCTTGAATGGGTGCATTCTGTTTAGACTTAGCACCCGCACCTCCTTTGGTGCCCACTGTGGCTCAGTCCTCTATACCATGCACCTGTCCTTCTCTAGCTAATGCTACTTAAAGGGCCAGGTGCTCACTCTGCTGTGCTGTTTTTTAAAGGCTGGCTCCTACAGGAATTTACTCTTGGTCTATAGGTCTGATCCTGCAAGGGAACACTGTGACTCTGTCACAGACTAAAAGCTACTTTTTGATGCTAATGTGCCATGTGGATGTTATTAATTTTTGTTTCCTTATATACCTGAGTAACAGGGACAGTTGGGCCAATGGTAAGTATTGGTAGGAGCCTGACCAGACACCATGCTCATCAGGGGAATCTTGGCTCGTTAGTGTGTTTATTAACAAAATACAGTGTCCCATCACCAAAACAAGTCCTATTTACAATATACAATATTCTTTATACAATATCCATACCAAGACACTAAGGGGTTGCCCAAGCTTACAAAGGAAATCTATGGCAGAGCCGGAAGATGAATACAGATCACCTGAATCTGTGAAAGTGACTTGGCCACAAGGTTGTCTTTCCTTCTATGACAGGATTGGGGAATCTTGCCCCACCTCCAGGGGCTGGAGCATCCCAGGAGGGGGGGGGGTTTGTGACACACCCCTCCTCCTAGGTAGGCAACTAGACCTCCTATCTAGGAGGCATGGACACCTACTTAGGATGTTATGTCCCCTATAGGGATGGGCGAACGCGGTTTGGTAGTTCGGTGTTCGGCCCGAACTCGGCCTGTTCGGACAACCGAACACGAACACGAACATGAACACACCGAACGGAACCGAACACCGAAC
>QEPC01008826.1:2628024-2640516 GCA_003113815.1 Sphenodon punctatus
CACCACACACCACAGTCACCGCAACACACACCAACCAACCCACCCAAACACACAGCAGCACAGCCAAAACCAACACAATCAAAACAAACACACTACACAAGCAGCCACCGAAACAAACACACACCCTCTCGCCTCACTCGCACACACGCACACGAATTTCCGGTGCGACGCCGAATTTAGGGCTTCCCACGATCTCGCGATATTTCTGGCCAACGGCCGAACGCGAACACGCGAACCACCCGAACACCGAACGGCCGAACGCGAACGCACAACCCGATGGCGAACGAACCGAACGTCCGAACACGAACGCACAACCCGATCGCGAACGAACCGAACGTCCAACCACGAACGCACGACCTGCCCGAACAACCGAACACGAACATCCGAACACGAACGCTACCGAACCGAACGGGCGAACACGAACGCGCGATACGACCGAACGACCAAACACGAACACACGAACCGAACGCGGCCGAACCGAACGGCCGAACACGAACCGCGATCTGTTCGCCCATGCCTAGTCCCCTATGTAGAGCCATGGTTACCAGCTCTGAAGCGCTAGCTGCTGGACCACTGGTGAGTCATGGAGTTCAGCAGCCGGGGGGCATAGGGGAGCCTCCCTGGGAAGTATAGCATCCAGTCATGGGCTGCAAAAGGACCATTGGCTAGAGGGTCCCCTCCCCTGTTCTATGACTTGCTCCCTGAAACTGAGTCTTATACCAGTAATGGAGAATTATTGTTGCAGAAAAGGGATTTACTATTCTATAAAAGCAGTTTGTATTATAAATTTCCTTGGTAGCTATAGCAAAATCTAAATATTTGAAGAAAGGTCTCCTTTCCCCATCTCTACCAGGTACCCATTAGCATTTATTGCTGCCAAAATTGCCCTTGGGATCCCCTTGCCTGAGATCAAGAATGTGGTGTCAGGGAAAACAACTGCCTGCTTTGAACCCAGCCTGGACTACATGGTTACCAAAATACCCCGCTGGGATCTTGACCGCTTCCAGGGTACCTCCAACCAGATTGGCAGTTCCATGAAGAGTGTGGGAGAGGTGGGTATCTCCTTGGGTCAACTTGGAATGGTGGTCCTTTGTAGCCTGAAAAGCCATACAAAGTCTTAGGATTTAGAATTCATTTGCAATGAGTTACTCTTCTCAATACAGATGCGAAGTATGCATGCACAACTTTACTTCATTAGTTAATTATAGCTGCAAAACTATACGTGTAATTAACTGTGTGCATAAACAACAACACTTAGCCATCTAACTAACTGATTATGCCCATGAGCGTTGTAGTCCGATGTCTGGATGTAAGTTCTCTTGCCTGAGGTTAAATGCATTTTGAATTAATTGTGTGTGCCAAATTAGAGACTGGACTGAGACCTTTTAAAAATTGGTCTGAAGAAATCCACTCTCTCCAAAGAGTTAACTAGCGCTTGATGGACAGAAAAATGAGAGTATCTTGAACTTGGAATTCAAACCACACCTGGTTTCCCTAATCTCAAACTGAACTTCATTTTCCATTTCAAAAAAAATTGTTTTTGCTAGTATTACTCACTTTTGTTATTGGCTTCCTTTGGAAACTGCTGACTGTGGTGAGCGTTTCCAGACCAAGAGAAGAAAAGCCAAAATAATTAGTACAGTTTTTCATTCACAGTGGGACTGGATAGATTGGTTATGCATTGGCCCCCGGCTCTCCCCGGAAACTACAGCTACATTTCCTTTACAGGCCTCTTCACATTGATGAAATGAAGAAAAGGGGGCTTTGTATAATTGATCATTCATGTCCCAGTCTATTGAGTGGGACTAAATGGCAGATGAGATTTAATGTGGACAAGTGCAAAGTGATGCACATAGGGGAAAATAATCCAAACTATGAGTATACAATGCTGGGTACTAAGCTAGGAGTTACCACTCAGGAAAAGGATCTGGGAGTGATTGTGGACAATACGCTGAAATCCTCAGCCCAATGTGCAGCAGCAGTCAAAAAAGTGAACAGAATGTTAGGACTTATTCGCAAAGGGATAGAGAATAAAACTGAGGATGTCATAATGCCTCTATACAAATCAGTGGTGCGACCGCACTTGGAATATTGTGTACAGTTCTGGTCACTCCACCTCAAAAAAGACATAGGCCTTTTTCACACAGACACTCTAACACTGATAAAATGGGTGTTACATTTTATTATACATGTTTCAGGGCACCCATAGATCACACTTGCAGCCCTGCAACATGTATAATAAAATTTAACACCCATTTTATTAGTGTTAGAGTGTCTGTGTGAAAAGGGCCATAGCTGAACTAGAAAAGGTACAGAGAAGGGCAATGAGAATGATAAAGGGTATGGAACTGCTTCCGTACAAAGAGAGGCTTGACAAGCTGGGTCTCTTCAGCTTAAGAGAAGACTGAGAAGGGACATGATAGAGCTTTTAAAATCCAGAGTGGTGTGGAATGAGTAGATAGGGAACGGTTATTAATATTTACCCTCTCAAATAGTATTAGAACTAGGGGACACTCAATGAAATGAGCTGCCGACAGATTTAAAACAAAGAAAAGTAAGTACTTTTTCACTCAACGCATAATTAACTTATGGAATTCGTTGCCAGAGGACGTTGTCAGGGCCAGTAGTATAGCTGGGTTTAAAAAAGGACTGGATAAGTTCTTGGAGAGTGGATCCAGTAATGACTATTAACCAAGTAGTTTACGGGATGAACTTCTTACTGTCGGGAGCTGGGAGTGAACAACGGGGAATGGATTGCCCATTGTGAGTGTTGGTTCTTCTCCCATGCTATTGAGATTGGCCACTGTCGGAGGACAGGATGCTGGACATGATGGACCATTGGTCTGACTCAGTATGGCACTACTTATGTTCTTATGAGTGTTTAACTAAATCCTCTTTGTTTTATTCCATGCCATTTTCAACTAGGAGAACGTAGCACTTTCAGTGACGTTCCTTATTATTAGTACATCCCTTATTTATTTTTCTACAAAATAAATAGGATCATTTATTGATCATGATTAGGTTTTGAATAATAGGAGAGAGGGAAAGTGTGATATTTTAAATCTCAATTTAAATTAATCTGGAACAATATTGATATATTCATCTAAGATTCAAGAGAAATGAAATGAAGCAAAATGGGTAAATTATGTGTCTCCTTAGCTAATTACCCACCAGCTATCCAAAGCACAACAATTAATTATATATTTTGTTGACTGTCTTTTTGCCTAATGGTTTTCAAGGGGCTCCTTTGCTTGTTTATTTTGACATGTGAGTTTTAGCCAACATCAACCCCAGCTTGCTCAAACCAACTGCTTTCACGACTACCTCAAGGATTAATTACAACGCTTAGAGGAATTGTTTACCATAGTAATCACCATAGTTTTAATAATGTATGCTTTTTAAGACTGAAGGAAGTCAGTGCCTGAGAGTAGTTTATTATTAATCATTTATACAGCACTTTCTGTGTTCAAAGTGCTGCACAACCTTTACCAAATTCATCCACACAACTCTGTGAGGTAAGTCATTAACATTCCCATTCTACAGATGAGAGACTGAGACTGAGAGATTGTGGCTAAAAATAGACGTGTGGCCAGCAAGACTGTTCCCCAGGTGGAAAATCACAGGTGACATGGTCTGGGTACTGAACTGACAACCTTTTGGCCCAGGGAGCTGTCCCACTGGCCACACAGCCTGGTTAGGGCTGAGAACACAACAAACATGCAGTGGCCTGCCCCACCCACACAGTGCTCCCAGTGCCCACCCCCCGCCATGACAGGCAGCCATGGTGACCAACGAGGGACTGCCATGGCAACCCCCAGCCTGGGTTGGCCATGCGGGAACAGACGTGCTAGCCCTCTGTCGCCTGGTCAGGTGATCCTTAGCCTGGTCTGTGACCTTGGAGATTTTCCAAGGGCACAGCTCAGGCTAGCTGCAACACTGGCTGGGACAATCCTGGACCAACATCTGGCAGCACCTGCACACCCATGCATGTGGATCCTGGGCTACAGCGGGCCAAAGCGGGCCGAGGTGGTCATGTGTGTTTTTACCCAGTGATTTGCCCACAGCCAGTTAGGGAGTTTAGTGTTAAGACATGATTTGAACCCGGATTCTCTCAGGTCCAGCTCCAACACTTTATCCACTAAGGTACGCTGGCTCCCTTTTTAGGGTATAGTTTGTATGAATACCTACGTTTAGGGTATGATCCCTATGATGACATATATGTTTTGCTTTGCATGTGTGAGTGCAGCTAGCAAAGGGTTGTAGTCAAAAGTATTCCATTCTCTTATCTAGATTATATGTCCATATAAAGTGCAACACTCTTTTCCGTGTATGCTCCTACGCTAGTTGTATGGATTTTACAGAAATAATCAGGTGCTGATGCTTGAGTCAAGAAGTGAGTGATGTTTTAATTTGATTTCATATAGGCTAGTAGCATAGACTTCGCTAGCATGCAGCAGTTAAAGATAATCTGGCTGGGTTTAAGAAAAGGGTGTGCAATTCATTTTCCTTATTATGATAACAAAAAAAATTGTTTTCATTTTTGTTATTGTAATAACAAAATAATAATAATAATGAAAAAAACCACCAGTGTTCATTTTGGTTATGTAAAATAATGGGAAAACACTAAAAACACATTTCCAGCTATAGCTTTTTTGTTTCTTTTTCAATTATGATGAACCTTGTGGAAATTATACCCCCAATATAGGGCACTAAGTGTACCAAATATCAAAAATATTGGATAAAGGGAACTATTTTATAAGCAATTGAATTTTGTGATTTTAGGAAAATCTATGTACACATTTCTGGCTACAACTTCTTTGTGTTCCATCCAATATGCATGAAACCTAGGAAGATTATGACACTCCCCAAGATTACCATTTCTGACAAATTTTAGAAATAATGGATAAAGGGCCCTGATGTTATAAGCCAATAACTTGAAAATGCATTTCTGGCTGTAACATATTTATATTCCATCCTGTTTACAAGACATTTGGCAGGAATGTATCCCACACCTTCATGGTCATCTCTTTCAAATAAAGGACAATTTGATAAAGTACCCCAATTTTGTAAGCAATTGAAGTTGTCCTCTTGAAGACCATTATTCAGATAAATAGCAGCACATGCAGTGCCAGTCAGAGGCAGGCACCTGGCATTCCGGGGGGAGGGGGGATGTAGGAGGGATGATGGGGAGCAACCTAACAGACTGACAGACACATTCACTGGCCAATTACTACATGCTTCCAGCTTTACTGGACCAATCGTGGTAGCTTCGAGGTAGGCATAGGGGGGACATAACTGGGACATGCATAGAAGGGACATAACTGGGACTTCAGGCAGCAAGGAAGAAGGCAGGGGGATAGCATCCCAGCAATCAGGAGACATGGTTTACACATCCAGACTGGCCAATTATCATCACAATCACATCCTGCAGCACTGTGACAGAGAACATTAGAGAATCTCTATTGACTCTTTCCTAAGCAGATGCTTCCAGCTTCCCAGTAACAAGTGGGGGAGAGAAGTTGAGATGGTCACAGAACAGAATGAGGATATTTGGTTGACATTTCTGCTGGCCAATTGGCATCACAAACCGATCTTATACCAGAGTGACACATAAGAAAATCCCTGGCATAGGCTCATTCTCTACAGGCTTATAAAATTGAGACCCTTTATCACATATTTATAATATTTTTCAGAGATGATCCGGAAGGTGTGAGATACATCCCTACCAAGTTCCATGTACACTGGTTGGACTACAAAGCTCTTACAGCCAGAAATGCATTTAAAAGTTAATTGCATATACCAACAAGACCCTTTATCCAATCCTTCTGAAAATTGGCATACGTAATAAACCTGGGGAGGGGTATAATCTTGCCAAGTATCATCCACATTAGATGGGACAAAAAAGCTACAGCTAGGAATGTATATGCAGGTTTTTGCAAAATAACATAATTCAACTGCTTATAAAATTGGATTACTTTATTCAAATTTTCTGAAATTTGGCACACATAATGCGTTCCATTGGATGTAAAATGTAACCAAGTTACATCTAAATGCAATGCAAAACATAAATGTTACAGCTAGAAATGTGTTTCCCTTTGAAACCAATGGAAATAAAAAACAAAAGCAAAAACAAAAATGAAATTTCATTATTTATGAAAACAAAAATGAAAGATTTAAATAATGAAAACAAAAACGAATAACAACATGAATCCCTGGTGCACACTTCTAGTCTGAGAGCCCAAATCGCATCCATCCAGTGTTGTAGTCCTAAATGTTATAGAACAGGAGGAACACCTCAGGTCACAGCTCCAGCTACTTGTCACCCTCTACCCTACCCCATCCAGGCCCCCATCCCAGCCCTCATACTCTCCCTGCCTGCTGATCCACAAGTGAGCTGAGCAGCAATACAAATCCAGCCAGGAGGTGCCGGAGCAGCATGATGTGTTCTGGCTTGACTAAATCAGTGTATCCTTCTCAAGCTTAAAGAGACAGAGTTGCAAACAGCAACAGACCCAACAGGTAGATCCTGCGACCTCTTCACAAAATTCAAGCCATAAGTGGAACCAATGTGGAGTAGACTGCTACTAACATCCGTTTCCTAGCCACAATAGCACACATGACATGAAAACCTTCAACATCATCATCCTCAGACGTGAAGGATAAAGATACTATTCCCTGGCACATGGTGGAGTTAAAGTAATTCACATGATTTCATTTTACTGAGCTCCACTGCAATTGATTAGTGAAAGACTGAGGAACAGAGCTCTGCGAGACAAAAGAATGTTTTTTCTGTGAAACTTTTGTCATTTTTCTTCAGGAGATTTTTGTGACATTATGATTGTTTTTTATCCATGAAGATGGCACTTGGGTCCTTTCTGTATGGAATATTTGATGACCATTTCCACCATGGTGGGGTAGTTTTCATTTGATTTGTGTATGTGTATTGCCAGTAAGAAGTAATCCTGTAACAGACATATTACAGGTGATTTTTAGTTACATGTTATTTGGTGAGATTAGGGTCAGACAAATTTTGCAAGGACTTGCATATATAGACTGTTGGAGTCATACCTGTTCTACAAGAGACTGCTAACCCTGAAGTGTGAATTGTAACAGATACTCCTCTCTTGTGGCATGTATAGCAAGTGTATCTTGCAGGCCCTGGACTTTAGCCTTCCTCTCACTTGGCGTGATCTCTCTTATAGCATATTCCCTTGTGCTTTAATTTTGCATAATATAAAGACTAACTTGAGTATGATGAACCCCTTATGGGACCAGAAAAAGTTCATTATATCAGAGTATTCATTACAAGAGGGTTTGGCAGTATGCAATTGACAGAAATGGTTCTTGATGTCAGGATTACTATAAGCACTGGTACATTCTAAGTGGGGGTTCTTTATAAAGAGGTTTGACTATCTAAAGCTCCCAACTGAATGCTAACATGAGGCCTATCTTTATTACAGGTCATGGCTATTGGGCGCACCTTTGAGGAGAGATTCCAGAAGGCCCTAAGAATGTGCCACCCTTCCGTGGATGGCTTCACATCTCGTCTGCCCATGAATAAAGAGTGGGCAGATAATTTAGATCTCAGGAAAGAACTGGCTGATCCATCCACCACACGTGTCCATGCGATGGCCAAGGTAATGAAGAGGAATGATGCTGTTATCTCTATCCCATTGTCTCTGTTTACTGACTCTGTGCTTATTGACATAAGTGTGAATGATTCTTTAACCCCTAGTGCCCTTTCTGTTTTTCTTCCCATCATGCATACTTGGATTGTGTGTTGTCTTGTATAATGTCCCATTTTCACCCCATATTTTACTCCACTGATACATTATTTCATGGTAGAAATAACTCACAGTCTAGGCTGTCATCAAGCCCAGCCCACTGTTCTTGAGTCATCTCTTATCCTTTCAGTTATATCAATATTACAACGTTAGACTGTGTCTGTCACATTCAATAGCACAACAGGTGCACACTTCAATGCAAGTAGCAATCAAATAGTTAATGCTGGTTGAAGACTAGAACACTTTTGCTTCACTCACTGAATGCTAGGTGGCAATGCATTTAACTCTTCTGGCCTGATCCTTTAGAGGAAGCACAGATGATAGGTTGCTGTACAGATAGATTTATGAGGGTGCCAGCTGTATGCCTAGCTGATTCTTTTTGGCTGCCCACAGAATCAGGGCCAATCCCACCACTCTATTTGCCAGGAAATAGGCATAGCTTCTCTCAGGAGAGGAAGGAAAGGTTATCGTTTGGGCTGAAATGGGTTTAATTCTGTCTAGGGCTGGTTTGAAACAATCCTTTCCAATTTCACAGAAAAGTTCCACGAAATCAGAATGGCTGCTGAAATTGTGATCAGACTTCCAATCAAAATATTTTTTTATCAGAATTCCAACTGATAAATTTGCATATGTGAAAAATAGCCATGGCCATTCTGTACCTGTGGCTGCCATTTTTTTGTATGGCTGTACCATTATGCACATGCACAAAAATTTTTAAAAATCAATTTGTCTGATTAGAATTCTGATCAAAATTTTGTCTGATCTGAATTCTGATCAAATTGGTTGAACTGCCCAGTTCCCCCCAAAATGGAAATTGTGCGGAAATTCGGATTTCAGCCCTAATTCTTTCTTTGACAGATCCAGCAATTCTGATCTGGTCTGTTGAAATGTGGATTGGACTGTGATCCAGTACCAATAACCAGATATCCAATGGGAAACCGAGTTAAACTTACAACCAGGTTTGGGGGATGTGTTCGTATGTGTGAACAGAAAAGAAATTCTGGGCAAATAGAATGAGCCAGTAATCATGGAACAAATTAGAAAATGCAAAGCAGCAACACAGTAAATTGTAAAAACAAGTAATATCAGTAAAATGGTAATTTTGGTATATCAGTAAACCTGCCAGTTACCAACTGGTTACCAATAAGTAATCAATCATTACCAGATCAGTTTGGTTACTGCAAATCAGATAGTTACCAATATTTGCACAGATAACCTTTTCAGCTCTTCTTTGGGGAGCATTCAAATTCACAGCTATTGTGCTAGGTTTCAGAAGTCAAAAGGATCACTTCTCTTTACCTTTCATAAGCGAATGCAATGTAGGGAATATGGCACTGTCACTTATGTTGGGGTAATGGGCTCATTCTTGTAACATCCGTGTACTGTGTTACAAGAATGAGCAGTGTAGCTGGATCCCTATTGGGCATAGCCCCAGGAGTGCAGAGTACAGAATTCTCAATTTTTTCCATCCCTTCAGTGTCACCCACAGGTAAAATGGGCATGTTAAGAGGTGGAGCAGGAACACAGAACCATGACACACACTTGAGATTTCTCTATGTCAATTAGGACTGAATCGAATTAGCCCTCTCCTCTTCATAGATTTTTGACAGTTTTGGAATGCTGCATGGAAGTCAACCACAGAATTTAAACCATAATGGAACTCCATATGAAGTTCTGAACGGCTGCATCATCTTGCACATGTGCAAAATGGCAGCACCCTGCATTACGCCACCATTTTTGCACATGCACAGTACAAGGTGCTGCCATTTTGAGTGCAGCACAGGGCGCAGCCAAAACAAATCTCCAGAGAAACTGGAGTGGTCAGTTTCCTGATCTTCCATGGTTTAAATCCCCCTCCTCCAAAGACATACATCAGTATGCAACAGTGCACCACTTCCTCCACATTAATAACTGAGTTGTGTCAGTATTTTGGGTTTTACAATTTCAGCTTTCTGGGCTCAGTAAAAAAGTAGCTCAGACAGCTGGAATCGGTCTGGTCGAAATCCCCGAATGGCTTCCTGACATTTAAAGAATGAACAGCTCGTCCCTATTAGTGCAAAGCCTTGTTTAGTCATGACTGAAGCTTCATCAAATGTCTTCCTATCTTCTCTCCCTCTGAAGGTTTTCACTTTTAGTTTGGGTTGATGAAAGCTAGGAATGTTTATTTTTAAAGGACACTCTCCCCTATGACTTTTGTAATGTGATTCCTTCATTATTAATGTCAAAAGGAAACAAAAGCAGAGAGACTGAAAGTGGTGAAACATTTACATTGATGGTCTCTGCCCAACCCTGTAGTAAGTGGTTTCAGCTTCATCTGAGTCAACAGGGTTGCACTTACTTACATCAGAGATGAATTTGGCCCACTAAGAGGAGCTGTGTTTCATGTCGCATACAAAATGCTCTCTGCACACTGCTCTCAAGATTTTCTAATCAAACTGCAGGGGATTATGTAGGTGTAGGACTGGACTATCACACTTTGATGGTCAGTTTATTCACATTAATTTGGGAGGGCCCTTAAGGTCTAAATCAGATGGGAGGGGCCCTTAGTCCTTTCCTCTTTGTGGAGATTTTCCGCTCTTTTGGATCATTTCACACAGTTCTGAATGCAGGGTGCTTGCATGAATGGTGATGCCCTTTTCTGTGCATGCACAAGATGGATCCTTCATTAATTCCATTCTATAATACACTAATTTCCTATATTATTTAACCTGCTGTGTCATCTCAGAAAGGCTGGAGGCTGTTCACCTCTATTACTCATGGGCTTACTGAAAAAACAATGGCAGCCAAGATTGGTCTTCCCCATTGCCTGTCCTGTTTATTGTAGAAGTTTAGGATTTTGAGCCTAGTTTCTATGGGGAAAACTTATGTCATCACCCTGTGTATGTACGTGCATACATATACGTTCTCCTAATAGCTTTAGATCCTACATGCCATTTCATCTAAATGCAATAGAAGGGCAGGAGGCCAAAAGATAAGTGTATTCAAGATGAGTCATTCTTTAAATGTCAGTAAACTGTTTAGGGATTTTGACTAGAATAATTCCAGCTGTCTGAGCTACCTTATACTGAGCCCAGAATTTCATAACAATAGGCGTGCCTTAAGGGGAGATATGCCCTCCTCTCTATTGTAGCAAAAGAAGCCATTGTCTTACACTGACCACTGTTTCCCTTTAGGAAGGCAGACTTCATTAGTTGTTTAAATTCAAGATCCTTTTCTACAGACACGTGGCAAAACACTGTCCACAGGAACCCAGGCTACCAGCTCAGATGCAGTCTTTTAATTAGTAGCTGCCCTCATGGGAGCAAGCCTGTTTCTTTGTTAGAGGTCATTGTTTTTGCTCCTGAGCAACTGGTGATTTTGATAGGCACGTTAGGATTCTGAAGAAGGTTTAAACATGAAAGAAAACTAGGAACAAGAAAGAAGTGCCTTTTAAATCCTGACTCAATCTAGAGAAAGGTTAAGTTGCTCTAAGGCTCTGTTGCTACATCTGTAGCACAGAATAAGAGAGTTGTCATCCATCCATAACAACAAGAGGGTTGCTATGCTGGATAATCCTGACTTTGAGGGCAGTGTTAAAGTGTCTGGGTGCCATATGAGGTGGTTGCTGAAACGTTTGCACCCTGTGACATTGTGGCATGTCAGGATGGTGTAATATTTTTCTAAAACCTGATCATTCCTGTCCGTGGTGTAGCATTCGTGGAGTGAGGGGGTTCTGGGACCTGAACTCTGTAGGGCAGAGGGGGCTTAGCAAGCAGCCTGAGTGGCAGTCTCCCAATCTTCCCCCCCACCCCCACAAGAAGCGTCATGGCTCTCAGTGGAGTCTTGGCTGCTATAGCCCCCACTCCTGTTGGACTTTGCCGCGAGACTCTCAGCTGGGGGTCCTCTAGAGTGGTAATAGCCGGAAGTGGGGGCTGCCATCCCACCAAAATAAGCTCTGGCTCCACCTCCTTGCTGTTAGTGGGGATGCATAATTGGGACATGAGCTCAGGCCTGCCAGAGCCTTGCAATGCCCCTGATTCCTGTTACTGGCTCCATGACTCAGTGAGCTAATATAGTTCTTAGGTTACTGTAGTCATTAATTCAGTGGAACTGTCTCATTAATTCTGAGGTGTTATTCCAGGAAGGTGGCATTGTAGGCAAATATATTAACAGGGGCGGCTGGTGGGTTTTGATGTTGGAGGGGCACTGGTGCAGTAAGGCCGGGCTGGCGGGCCTAGGGGCGGAGTCAGAGGGATGGTAGGTGGAGCCAGGGGGACAGTAGGCGGAGCCAAGGGGACGGTAGGTCAGTGACATGGCATAACCCAGCAGCAAGGAGTTCCCAGGGTTAATACTGGATGGAAGAAAACACAGTCTACATGCAAATCAAGCTTAAAATAAATAATTTATAAACCCAAAACACAGGGACCCATCCTTGTAAAGCACCCCAGTCACAACCTGAGTCCAATTTTACCACGAACATCCCATTTCCAGAATTTTGAACACAACTGAAATCGCATGACTTGCAATGACATCTCAGGATTTCCAAACCTCCATTTTACCACACACAGTCCCCCCCTGCACTAACCCACTAGCCCCCACTCCCCTCCCAGAGAACCCAGGAGCCCTGGCTCCCAGACCCCCTCTGCTCTAACCCACTAGCCTCCACTTCCCCTCCCAGAGAACCCAGGAGTCCTGGCTCCCAGCCCCCCTCGTCTAACCCACTAGCCCC
>QEPC01008826.1:2642720-2666535 GCA_003113815.1 Sphenodon punctatus
CTCCCTCCCAGTTGAGTCAAAGTTGTCTCGACAGGGAGGAAGGGACTCAGAAGGGAGGGACTCAGGGAGGGGGGGGGGAGGCTGGGAGCTGCGTGCGTGGCAGCTCCCAGCCTCCCTCCCCCCTCCATACCTGGGGACCTGTGTGGGTACCCAGGAATGGACTGTCTCCCTGCCTGGCCCCTGCAATGAAATAGTGCCCCCTGCCGGCACTATTTCATTGCGGGGTCCCTTTATGCGGAATGGACAGCGCTTCTAGCCGCCCATTCCGCATAAAGGGAGAAAATGCCTCCCTTTTGACCCTGAAGGCTTTCTCAGGAAGCCTTCAGGGGTGTGTATGTGTGAGAGTCACTGGTTTGTGCGCACGCGCACACACAAACCAGTGACAAGCAATGTTCTGAGCCAGCTCACAGAACCTTGTTGAAGTAGCAACCTTCTAGCAAGGTTCTTCTTTGAGCTGGCTCCGCACATGAGCCCAGGCTGAGGCTGGTGCGACTCTCCCTCCCCCCCCCTCCAGTTGACGGGGACTTGGCCTCGGGCGACTCCTGGGGCTCGGGGGGCATTTCTCCATACGTCCTAGGGGGTGCACCGCTCTTGTATATTAACAGTGGAAGAACTAGTTTCATGTTAAAAGTACATGTAAAACAGTGACTTCAGTGTTTTGACATGGCTTTATTTTGTCCAGATTGTTTGCGATGAGCAGAGAATAGTTAACAGCCTCATTTTGTTTTTGAACAGCATTGACCTAACAAATTAGGGCTGTGCGAAGGGTCAAGTATTTGCATTTGTATTTACATTTGTGGTTTTAGTATTTGCATTTATGTGCATTTGTATTTGTATCTGTGTCTTTTCATATGGATTTTTGGAGTAGGAGTTCAGTGGTTCTGCCAGTTTAACATGCCTATAAGGAAAATGCAGTTAAAACTGCTGCTAATCGACTATCAATTTAAAAAGTGTTAACTAAAATAATATATCACTTAGGAAAAGTGATATAATTTTATATGAAAAGCATATCATAAAAATGGGGATGATTACACATAATCCAGTCACAAGTGCTGACACTACCACTACCAGCTGCTGTGCTTTTGCTCTGGCTGCTTTGCGATTGGAAGGGTAGAGTTGTCACCTCTCTCCCAAAGATGCAAACTGAACATTGTTAATTTGCATAACTGTTCATATGGTTATGCAAATATGAAATAACCACTTGTGTGAAATTGAGTCAGGAACAATGAAAAAAACTAGTGGCATGGGGATGTAAGGTGGATGAAACTCCGGAAATCCATAGACCAAAATGCCATAGCTGAATAAAATGCTATTGAACACACACTACACCTCTGCAGAGCAGGACACCAAAGGCACATCCTCCATCATTTAAATCAGTGGTTCAGTTCCCGTTGACTTTAATGGGAGGATTGCACCCCATAGCGTCAGAGAACACTATAGAACTGGCATCAAAGCTCTACTGTACTTCATGGAACATGAACATCAGCTCCATAGAACTCAATAGATCAAAGCTCCATTAAATAGACACCATTAAATAGACATTAAATAGTGAGATCAGGAGAGAGTGGCGATGAGGGCATTCACACAGAGAGGGGACAGATCCATAGCACAGATCCATGATCTGTTTCCTCCCTTTCCTTTCCCCATCCGGAGTGCATCTCTTAAGCACCCCCACCTTCTATCTCTGCTCCCACCTCAGGACCCCCACCCTCTAACCCCAGCCCTGCACCCTCTCTGCTCCCCCACCTCCCTCCCCTCAGCAGCCTGGACCCTACCTTCACCCCCAGCACCCCACCCTCCGTACTCCCTCTTACCCCTCTCACTTCCTCCCACTGCAGTAATGCTGGGGGCTAATCTGAGGGGCACAGGGCTTCCAGGCACTCACCATGGATCCCTGGGCTGGGCTGGCCAGGCTGGAGGCTGCAGAGACCCCTGTATGTGTGGAGTAATCACTACAGTCTCCCTGTGCAGGTGGCCTGCCTGAGGCTGCGTATTCATGAGCGGCTGGATGCAGTGTGTTGATTGACGCGTTTCCTGAAAAGCCCTGTGGGATCCATTTAGATGCATTGGAAGTAGTCAGCCGCCATAGGAATCGTGGCTTGCCTGGTCTTTTTGAAGGTGCATTTGGGAAGCCTCGATATCAGTGTTTCCGAAATGCGCTTTCAAAAAGACTGTACTAGCCGCAATTCCTATGGCGTCCAGCTACTTCCAGTGCATTTAAACACATCCCACGGGGCTTTTCAGGAAGCGTGTTCTTCAATGCATTGCATCTGGCCATGCATGTAAAAGGAGCCCGAGAGAGGCAGGGAGCCTGCAGTCTGAGCCATGTATTAACATGCATTGTTAAGGATTCAGACTGTGACCCCTGAACCCATACTTGTCAGGCATAATCAGGTTCATGAGAAACCCGAGTACACAGTCCTACAAATGATAATTGTTCAACAGAACTGAGACTGTGTGAGAAAGGTTATCCAGTTTGTACAAAAAGACATTGTTCCATGTTTTCAATTAAAACAGGAAACCATCTATGCAAAAAAACTGAAGGGAGATTTTTTTTGTAGAAGAAAATTTTGCTTGCCTCCTCCCTCTTCACACAGTGTAAGCCTCAAGCCAGAGTAGGGATGTGCGAACAGAACCAAGTTCGGAAATTCGGTTCAGTTTGAAAAGCAAGTTTGGTTCGAAAGTTCGGTTCGGTCGATCGAACTATTTGAGTTTGGTCGAATTCCGAACTTCCGAACCGAGTTCGTACATTCAAAACCGGATTTTTTTGGCTTTCTGAACTGTTTCAGATTCAACTGAACAGTTCGGTTGATTTCGAGTTTGGTTCGAAAGTTCGGTTTGGTCGACCGAACTATTCGAGTTCGGTCCTAACTCCGAACTTCCGAACCGTGTTCGCACATCCCTAAGCCAGAGTGTCCTCTCCCTTTCCCACAGTGTAAACCCAGGAACTAATTTGCACTGCAGGTGGGGGAAGCAGTCCTGCTTCCTTACTGAACAGTTGATTAGCAAGGAAGCAGGAGTGCAATTTCCCCACGGTGCAAACTCATGCTCTAGTTTGCAATGCAGGCTGGGGGAGATCGTTTGTGGGAAGGAAGCAAGACCATCCCCTCTCACTCTCAGTATAAGACCAAAAGAACTGGGCTTGTTTTGTGGGCTGCAGGGGAGTTATATATATATATTTTTTTAAAAGGTGTTGAAATTATTTTCATGGGCACAAGCCCATTTTGTGACTAAAATTTTCATGTAAACGATAAAATACTTTGGTTGCAATCCTGTCAGTGGGAGCTCATAAATGGTTTCAGGATTGCAGCCTTTACTTTAGAATCTTCCTTCATATAAACAGAGTTTAAGGAATCTGAAACTAGAGTCTTACATGAGTCCAAAAATCAGGCCCAAGACTGGTTCAACCCTCTTCCCTCCTGAGATGGGGTCATATCAGGCAGGGGTAAGAGAATGCTCTACCTTTGCTCCTTTTCTGACATACGTCCACTCACTGGTGTCGGAGGTGGTGTTGAGATCATCAAGATGTATTGTCTTGGGTGATTTCAACACACACGCTGAGGCTGGCCTTTCAGGGGCAGAGCAGGAGTTCATAACCACCATGACAACCTATTCCAGATAATGGCCTGACACATGAGGCTGGACACACATTGGATCTTTTATTCTGCTTTCTGGAAACAGGGGTTCTGATTATTGGAGATGTCACTATGACACTGTTGTCATGGTCAGATCATTACCTTCTGAGGACACAGATCATTGCCGTCCTTTCCCCCCGTCAGGGTGGTGGGCCAGTTAGGATGGTCTGGAACCAGAGACTAACGGATCCAATAGGATTCCAGATCTCTCTGGGGGATTTACCCGCTACCCTTGATGGCCTCTCTGTCAACCTGGTTGATTTGTGATTTGTGGTATGCTGTGTTGACTTGGGCTATTGACATGGTGGCACCTAGGTGTCTGCTTCCTCCACTGCAGCAGTGTCTATCTCCCTGGTATACAGAGGACCTGAGGCTTCCCGCTGTGATGAGTTTGCCACCTACTTTGCAGATAAAGTCACTCATATTGGCTCGACTTGGGCGCTGCTACTTTGAGTGCAGTCAGAGTTTGGGGTTGGGGATTGTCCAGTTTGCTTGGATTGGCTTCAATTGATTTCACCCACCAATACAGAGGCTGTGCATGGAGTGGTGTGAAAGACCAGTTGTGAATTGGATCCATGCCTGTCCAGGCTGGTGAAAGCTAGCCGGGAGACATTGGGGCTATCGTTGGCTGGGGTCGTCAATACCTCCCTTCGGGAGGGCAGGGTCCCTGATGGCCTCAAAACTGCTATTGTCTGTCCCTTGTTGAAGAAACCATCTCTTGATGTTGACTGCCCTGCCAGCTACCATCCTGTCTATTGAACAGGTGGTTGCCTCACAGTTCCAGGTGCATCTTGATACTATTGGATTTCTGGACCCATGTCAGTCAGGTTTTTGTCCTAGGCATGGCACTGAGACTGCGCTTGTGTGACCTTGGTTGATGATCTCTGTTTGGAAATTGACAGGGAAAATTGTACCCTGTTGATTCTGTTAGATCTTTCAGTGGCCTTTGATACAGTTGATCACAGGGGGTTGTTGACATGGCTGCAGAACCTGGCGGGGGTGTGCGGAACCACTCTTCAATGGTTCCGTTCATTCCTGGATGGGAGAACTGAGAGAGTGGTGATGGGCGGTGGTTCAACTTCCCCCTGGGAGCTCTCTTGTGGGGTCCCGCAGGGTTCCATCTTGTCCCCACTCCTGTTCAATGTGTATTTGAGGCCCCTGGGTAAGATAGTTAAGAGATTTGGAGTGACGTGCCATCAGTATGCTGATGACCCTATCTCTCTATCCAACTCTGTCTCTCATTTTCATCTGACCCAGGCCCTACAGTCTCAGTGCTTACCAGGTGCCTGGCTGCTGTTGGGGACTGGATGTGGGTGAGCTGATTGAAATTGAATCCAGACAAGGTGATGATGATGGGGTGCTTTTTTATCCATTGCTGTGCCTGGATGGCCAGCAGTGCTTTTCACCAACTTCATCTGGTGAGAAGACTGTATCCTTTTTAAAATCAGACTAGGATTTGTCCACCGTTATCCATGCCTTTGTAACCCTGAAGCTAGACTATAGTGATGCACTTTATGTGGGGCTGCCCTTGATGACTGTTCAGAAGCTTCAGCTGGTGCAGAACGTGGTGGTCCGCCTTCTCTTGGGGGTGGGTCACTGGGAGCACATTACACCTAGGGCGGAGACAAAAGCAAGTGTTCCCGTTCTGAAGGGAAATACCAACCTTTTGGGAGTGGTTGCAAGTGTCCTTCAGTACTTCATCTTTTTTCCAGTGATTCTATGATTCCACCATTTTTTGTCAGTTTCTAGGACTTTTTCGTCACTTTCTGGGATATTGTTTTGTCACTTTTGGCAATTTCCAGCACTTTCCCAGTGCTTAGCCGGAACGTTTAATCTCCACAGCCCCCAGTGCTGTACACAGGGCACACGCAGGTTGCCCCAGCTGCCAACAGCTTTCTGGGTACAATTCAAGTTGTTGATTTTGACCAATAAAGCCCTAAATGACTTGAGCCCCTGGCATCTGAAAGACCACCTTTTCCCTTGTGTTCTGTTGCATCCACTGAGATTAGCCAAGGGCACCCTCTTGCGAGTACCAACTGCCTGTGAGGTTCATACAACGAGGGCACATAGAGAAGTGTTCTCAGTGGGTGCTCCACAATTATGGAACTCTCTCCCCATGGAGATCTGCCTAAGCTCAAGTTTATTTACCTTTTCGGAAGAGATGTAAGACCTTTTTGTTTAGGGGACTGGGATAGGGTTGGGTGGGAGGGGTCTTTATTAATTAATTAATTAAATAAATACATTTATTTATTTAGATTTTTTTTATTCTGCCCTATCCTTTAGGCTCAGGGTGGCTTACAGTTCTTTAACTTATGAACTGTAACTTTAACTAATTAACTCAACTCTTGGGCCTTTTTCACACAAACATTCTAACACTGATAAAATGGGTGTAACATTTTAATATACATGTTGCAGGGCTGCAGGTGTGCTCTATGGGTGCCCTGCAACATGTATAATAAAATATAACACCTGTTTTACCAGTGTTAGAGTGTCTGTGTGAAAAGGCCTTAATTTTCACAACAACCCTGTGAGGTAGGTTAGACTGAGAGATCTGTGACTGGCCCAAGGTGACCCAGTGAGCTCATGGCTAAGGCGAGACTTGAACTGGTGACCTCTCTCTACTGCACTCTAGTCCAAGTACTGCACTCCACGCTCTTTTATATAATTCTATATACAGTTATATATAATTATATATATGTATATATATATATATAAAACTTATATTACAATTATATATATAATTTTAATATAATATATAATTTTATTATTGTATATAAAACTATACATAATTTTACTTAATATAAATTGCTTTCATATGTTTATATATATGTTTCAATATGTTTTATGTTTATATATTTTTATATTTTTAGTCTTTTTGGGAAAGGAAGGGTAAACATTGAATGAATGAATGAATACAATGGGGCTGCACCAGAGTTAGGGTGTTTTTAGATGTGTGGCACCTGCGATCCCCCGGATGCACAGGGTAGCAAGAGAGACTTTAAACAAGGAACCTACTTATGTGATAATGATGGGTGGGGACAGAGAAGTGAGTGCACTCTCCCTGGTTGCCCCAGCAAACAGCTTATGGGAGTGAGGAGGTCGTGGAGGAGCACTCTTCCAGGTCCCCTCCCTCCCATTAGCTGTTTTTTGGGGCAGCCAGGAAAAGCACGGTCAATATGGCAGCAATCTCCTGCAACTTGGCATTCAGATGTGAATGCCATGACAGTCCCTCTAGTCTGGTGGGATATTTAAAATGTGGATTAGTGAAACCTCAGTATTGAAGTTTTACTAATCTGGGAGTTCTCCCAGACAGCTCATGTGGCCTTGTTCCCCCTCTGGTTTCCAGGCTCCTTGGTCCCTTCCAGTGTCCAGGATCCTCAATCCCCCTTGCTTCCTGACCCCTTGTTCCCTCCATTTTTTGGTTTCCTCGAGTCCTTGTTCCCTGTTCTCTCCTGGACCTCAGTGATGAGCTGTATGCTATCCAAGGCCGGCAAGGTTGGTTCCCTTTGATGAGCCTCACTCTCCCTCAGATTGGAGGAAGGTGGAGAGGTCTCCTGTATCTTGCTGCTACCCCTTTCTAGGTCCCAGGTCTGGCTTTAGGGGAACAAAACACAAACACTGCTTCCAGGCCAGACCCTAGTCAGAAATGAAACAGAATATTACCACAACCAGTGAATTTGAAATGAATACAAAGACAAGGCTCCCTTTCTAGGACTTTTATCACTTCTAATCTGGTGTTGGTCTGGACACATTACAGAATATAAGGCAAAAGCAAAGAAGAAGGAATTCAAGAGAAAGCGTGCCAGGCTAAGTCAGAAACCTTTCTTGCTGTTATAGAACACAAGACACTACAATAATACTTAAACAGTTCAGGAATACCTTTTATTATTGAATAAAGCACACTCAAAGAAAATAGCGCTTCCATGCTGCAGTTGCTCATTGGAATGATCAGAGACAGGGTGAGCCATGAACTTGCAGGGTCTTTCCTCCCCCCTTAGTGCATCTTAGAGCAGTTCTAATAGTTCTGTTCATGCGCTCCATCTGTCCTGAAAACTGGGGGTGGTAAGGAATGTATGTTTTGTGCACAATTCCTGAAGAAGTGCATAAACGTTTGAACACTTCCCCCACAAAGCTAGGGCCATTATCACTATCTATGATGTTTGGTATTCCGAATCAAGAGATTACAACATTGAACAAAACCTTTGCTGTGGTTTCTGCAGTGTGATTTTTGGTAGGGATGGCCTCAACCCACCCTGAGAAAGGAATCCACAAAGACCAAAGGGTAGTGATTTCCTCTAGTTGTCGGGTAATTTGTCAATATAATCAATTTGAAACCTGTGCCACGGTCCCATAGTTCCCTGGTGCTAGAAGGGGCCCTTAAGGAATCTTGTGTCTGCTTGGTTAGCTGCGCATGGCAAGCAGTTTCTCATGCAGTATCACCGCATGAATGATACCTGGCCACCATGCAAAGCTTTTTATTTGTTGGAGTGTAGCTGACACCCCTTGGTATGTGAGGTCACGACAATACTGAATGATGGGCCCTGTGCTAGTTCAGGAGGAAGCCACAATGTTGTACCCTCCTTGTTTACCACCCTTAGGCAATCCTCATACAATTCAATGTTCCATGTTCCCTGTTCTTTGAAATTTTGCCCTACTAGTTGTTTTTGTGAGGTATTGTAAGGTGGTGTGGGTGGGTGGGGGCGTAGTGGTCTGATGTCTGTTCTTTCCTAGCTTGGGCTCGGGTTACAACAGAAATAGCATGGACAAGCAGTTTGGAGGATGCTGCATCTTTTGCAAGGGAATCAACCTTATTGTTCCAGACACCTTCAGTGGTTTGTGCCTTTGTGTAAGCTTTAACATGCCTAATCATGGTTGTTGCAAATCGGGCTTTCACAAGCAGGGTTATTTCTCACCATGTGGCCTTATAATTTAAATGGTGGTTGTCATAAGTAGCCCAATTTCATTTCCCCCCAAAAGGCAACCATGTTTGTAACCCTGAGACTATGTCTATCTTTCTATTCTTGGGGAAATTCCCGGCACCACGGGTCATTCTGATTCAATTTGCAAGGCTCAGCGGCCTTTAGGGCATGTGCTCTGAATATGAAGCAGATGGTGAGGGATTCCCCTCTTGGCCCATTGTGTTGCCAAATGCACATGTTGAACAAATCAATGTACCAATGATTGTGGACTGCTATAGGGCCGCCCAGTAACACATCATCAGTGCCAACTGACTTGTCCAGCACTAAATCTTCATGGTAACAAGTAAGACCCACAAGTATAGGGCATTTGTGTAAATGCTGCCCGGTCCTAATGTGACCATTGAATCCTTCTAACTGAATTGTTTGAGATACCAGGTGTAATTCATTTTGAGGGATATTTGATGGATGGGCTACCAAAATGGAAGCCCCGCTGCCTATTAAGGCCCAAATGTGTGGATGTGTTCCCCTCCTCAGCTTAATATATACATGTGGTCTGCCGACAGGGCCAAATTGGAGATCTGTCACCCATTTCCATGTTCCCATGTGTCTGGTGGCCTGTCTGGAAAGGGGAAGCACCTAGGCGGTAGCTGCCACTGCGATTGGGGCACTAGGAGAGCTGCAATGTACTGGGACAGACTGAGCTCCCTCTGCCAGTTCCTGCATACGCATTAGCTGTTGCAATTTCTGCAGCATTTCACTAGTGGGTCAGTGGTCCCAATCCCTCGGGTTCTTTCCCATATCCATTAGCTGCCTCCGTACAGCCCCTCGTATGGTACCAGCCCGTTGATCCTGTTGCTCCTGCCATCCTCTACTATTCTGATTTGACTTCCTTCTTCCACTGTGGTTATACTGGACAGGGGAGCTGTTTTTAGTGACAGTTCTAATGGTATATGGGGTGGTCCCACTCCCAGGGGTATAGCCTTCCCTGTTGGAGGTCTTGCCTGGTTCATATTTTATAATTTCAGTGACCCCCATAACTACCCTCTGTTTGGGGGCAACAGGGCTGTAGGGCAAGGGAGGAATCCACATGGAGAGATGGGTGAAATACATTCCCCAAAACAGGTTGGTAAATGTCAGTATTTCACTCCAAGCCCTGTCCTGGAAACCTGGTCATAGAGGCGGAATCCTGGGGGACCCTACAGGACCCTGACATTTTGGGGGAAGGGATAAAAGTCTCTGGGCTGTCCAGAGGAACTTTTCCTTCCTAGGTAATCTTGATGCCAGTGCTCCTTAAGGGAGCACTGCCTTCTGTGGGATCAGGGTTAACAACCACAGTGTCCACTTTGTCTGTGTCAGCAGTGGCTGTTAGAGGGTCTGGATCATAGGGAGGTGGTGGAGTTGCAATTTCCTCAGGTTGGTTTACTGCAAAAATATCATGGATGACATCATTGTCATCCTCGGAATCACTACTTTCATGTCAGAATTCTGGATCCATGTAAACTTCCCCACTGATCATGGAACTCATTGCAATGGTTTTGGTTTTTACTGCAGAAACCATTCCCTGTTTAGATTGCAACTGCTGTGTTAGAGCTGAGATTTTAACTTGGCATTTATTATGATCTACTCAGTTTTGTCTCTTCATTTCTGATATTTTACCCTTTAAAACTCTGATGGCAGATTGACTATCTTGGTATTTATTTTTAAAGGAGATCACTGTTATTTCTTGTTTCTTTAACTGTTTTTTCAGATTTTTACATTTGCCTTTAAATTCATTTAACTCTCTAACTGGTGACTGTAATGCATTTTCAGCCCAAGGGCAGGGACCATAATTTCTTACTGTCTCAACAATGACAGGTAATACTTGCACTTTATCCCACCCCTCCTTTTTGGGGATGGTTTTTACCTTATCCCAATGCTCAGTGGGGACCCCTCCCACATTCCTCCTCTTGAACCAAGCCATAGAAACCCAATTAGTGGGGACTGCCAGTCCAGAGATAGTGTTGTTCCCTTATTATTACAATCACCTTGTCCTGCAGTGTGAAAGTATAATTTTGGTATATAATTTGGTTTCCTACTTTGGCACAAGCCCTACACCTGCAGTTGTAGGGCCTGTTAAATGCGACCAGGGGAATGCTATCCAGGCATCTTTAGAGGATGATCACAATGTAGCATGTCAGCACAGCTGTCTTCCGATGGGTTTTTCATTTGCCGGACCCCACTACACTGTGTGCCCCTGTTACAGGACTCAACGATGCAGTGCGCTAGCACAGCTGTCTTCTGACAGGTTTTTCATGTGCCGGACCCCACTACACCGTGTTCCCTTTTACTGTTGGTTGTTCACAGGAATGTGTGCCATAGATAGCTAATTCCCTCACCATGCATTTCTCCACTAATTTGTTAGGAAATAAATGAGTTTGCTGTACCTCAGCTTACCCCAAATGGGATAGAAGATCGCCAATTAACAAGCCAAAGTATGTGTGTACAACTCAGTTTTATTGGATAGACACGTAACATCGGGACATGGCAGTGTTACTAGTTAAGAACCTCAGTAACCCAACCTAGGATATCGTACGTGTCAGAGGCCACGGTCCAAGATGCAAGCTGGTTCAGAGGAGAAGAGGAGGGGGCCCAGCAGATAGCTGGACAGGAGTCTCTGCATCTTTGAGAGTGATGATAAGGGTCAGAAGCCCATGCAGGCTCACTGCAATGCTAGTGGCCACAAGCACCAGTGACAAGATATAAGGCCCTGGGCATTTCCTTTTATAGCTTTATTATTATGAATACATGTTGCAGGGTCCCCTGTTTGAATATGCCAGGTGCAGAAATAAGCTGACCATTCATTTCTCTATCACTTGGAACATAGCCACCAAAGCTATTTTGGCTTTTGGGGAGTTTTTCTCTACTGCCTAGTTGTGTCTGATCTGCTGAGGTTACCTCCCTTTTCTTTCAGGCCTTCTTTGTTTTCTCAGAGATAGTGGCTGTCTGGGGTTGTTATTGTGGCCTTGGAGATACATTTTTCTGATAGAGTGTGAATTCCTGAAATCTGTTTATTTACAGCTTTTATTCTCATGGATCTTCTTGATTTGTGCCAGCCTGAGGCTTATGCATCAAATTAGATGAACTGAATTTGTTCAGGCCTCATCCTTCTTATGTCTTTGACCATGGCCAAACTGCCTAATTAATTTATAATAGTATTTGGATCTGAAGTCTCCCATATTGCTGGTATAGCTTAGACTGCAAAGCTGGATGCAGACTATCTTGAAACCGGAGTCCTTTCCAAAAGTGAAGGGAATTTCTAGACAATTGGAAACTTAGGTTTTTTGTTTTTCTTGGAGCATTCCTGAACTGTTGAGAGTGTAATGCCTTAAACGTTGATCCTCAAAGTGCACCACCAGCACAAGTCTCATTCATCAGCAAAGCACACTGGGGCCACAATCCTCCATCCATTGTGAAGGCAATGGCAAAACTCCCATTGACTTTAATTGTGGAGGATTGACTTGTGAGCATCAGGCTGTTTAGTGAGAAGAGGTATATTTGAGAAGTCACTAGCAAGATGAGACTAATTGTACTGTCAGGATCAAAGCTTCTGCATAGGCCCAACAATAACATAATAGAGTCTCATTTTGCCTACATTGCACCTGAGCCACTTGCTTCAGTGAAAACCAAAATCTACTAGCCCTTCTCAGGCTGCCTTCAATGGAACATCAGCTGTTTTTGATAAGGGATTGTAGTGCTAGGCCCATGAGTAGGAATAGCTAGGAATAACTATATATATTGTCAGTCCAATGAGATATTTAGGACAAACATTTTAAAGGATATGGCTCAATTTCTCATTTGTTCGGCAGGCCTTGTGTGACAACGTCCCTGTTGATGAGATTCACAGACTTACAGCCATTGACAAGTGGTTCATCTATAAGATGCGTGACATCGTGAAGATGGAGAAGAAGTTGAAAGAACTAAGCAAGTAAGGCAGTTCTGAGGTTTGTTGGTTGGTTTGTTTAAGAACATAATCTTTTTGCTTGGCATCTCCAACCTGGAAAATCAGTTGCAGATAAAGGGTTTACTTGAGAGGAAGGGGGGCTTGACATGGCTCATCCCCCAGCAATTAAATTCAAGGGGCTGAGCACTAGGAAATGTTCTCTATAGGTGTGTGCACCCAGAAATGTGAAAGACCAGGAAAAGGCCCATTTTGGCTATTTCAAGGTTAGAAACAAAAGCTAAAAAAACCCAGACTGGATGGTTTATTTGGCTTTCATTAATCACTTTTCTGCCCCACTGCCTGTGCTGGCCATCACACAGATTAAATCACTAGGGATGGGCGAACGTGGTTTGGATGTTCGGAGTTCGGATCGAACTTGGCCTGTTCGGACATCCAAACCAAACGTCGAACCGAACAACTGAACGTCCCCCGAACGTCCCCCGAACCGAACAACCGAACCCAAATGACTGAACATCCGAACCGCGTTCTGTTTGCCCATCCCTATAAATCACAAAACTCTTGTTTTCTATTCATCTTTAGAGAGGCAGGTTAGTTCAGTGGTTGGGTTGCTACCTAGAGAATAGGGTTTGTTTCTCTACTCTGACAAGTTCTGGGGCAGGTGGTGTGGCTTCTGGGGCAGACTTGGGCCCTGGCAATGATTTTTTAAATATAAATTAAGCACTGTGAAGATACAATGCAAAACATGATCAGTGCTGAAACAAGGCTCATTGTCTATTATTATTATTATTATTATTATTTATTCAATTTTTACCCTTCCCACAAGGGCTCAAGCTTTTTTGCAGCCTGAATGACATTAATCCATAGTTGACTGAATCAGTCAATGCAGTACTACTGGAAGACACACGTACTTGTCTGCATAGCAAAGCAATTCTAAGAATATCTTGCCTACATCAGCTTATCTCAGAGCTTCTAGAAATTCCCCTTGGCTTGGGAAAGTACTGAATATTGTTTTAAAGTTCAAATGGAAAGAGCTTTCCAATATTTTCTAGGAAATATTTGTTAGAAAAGGATATAGGTGACTTTAGCTGAAAAAAATACCTTGGCTTTTTATACTTGAAAACTAAACGATTGTTCATGTACACTTGACCAATCCCATTTAAGCTGTTTCTCTGTCTGCCCATGTACAATATATTCAGAGACCCATGTTAACCACATTTCCCCCATTGCTGCGAATGGGGAAAATGCACTGAACACAGGTCCCTGAGTAAGGCTGCTTTCCCACAAGCTGCTTTGGCACCGCGGGAGCATGCACTATTGAAATCGTGGGAAAGGAGGAAGTGCAGCTCTCCCGCCAGCAAGCTCGTGCAGTGGACAGTGTACCTACTCAATTAAAACTACTTTGTAGGTACTCTGTCGGTTGCGCAAGGTTGCTGGTGGGAGAGCCGCACTTCCTCCTTTCCCACGAGACAGGAGCTGTGCTAGATTTGAATAGCACATGCTCCAATGGCACCAAAGCAGCTTGTGGGAAAGCAGTATATGTTGCTCCTGAGTTTGAAAGAGCTATAATTTCAAACACATTTAAATATAAATCTTTGGCTTTTTAAAAAAGAAACGACTGTATAAAACAAACAACAGACAGCAGTAAATTGAAGTTCAAGGCTGTTTATTGGTCCCAGTGCTTTGCTAACCTGAGCTTTCCCTTCATGGTTTACGGAACCAGCAGAACCTCCTTGCTGAATTATTGTCTGCTCCATCACCTAGTCTTCTCTTGCATTTTGGATGCACATTGTGCTGCTGCAGTTGGGACACATGAGGGCGCTGGAAACTCATAATATGCAGGATGTGGCAGATAAAAGGGAATTGCACAGAAAGGTACAGAATGTTGTTATGAAACATGCTTTCATCTGCTCCTTTGACAAGCTGTACATTTTTAATTGAGTAGTTTTTGTTTCACCCGGAGAGGAGAGTTGAGATTCTAGCTAAGCAGAAATATAAGTGAAGATGACAAGGAGAAAGAGAGATGCTCGTGGAAGGTTATTTACAAAAATCCATTTTGTACAGCATGCATAATAGCATTGAAGCTATAGAGAAATGTTTTGTTGGATTTTCTGGGTTTGTTTAAAAACAAATCATCACATGCATGCAAAGTTATTCTGCTTAAATACAATAACACCTTCTTTCCTACTGTTTGATTTGATACAACAATCGTAATCCAATCAAATAGTGATTTAAAAACACTGATTTTATAAGTTCACAGTACTTTAAATTCACCTTTCCAGGATTCTTAGACCACTTTATTGACCTTGGGCAGATTCACTGGTTGTAGAACTTGATTCACACCATCTATGTACAGCCGGTTAGTTCAATAAAACTTACCTATGCATCTTTGAGGTAATTGGTGGCATTATTCTACCCATCATCCGGATAGGCTGACTGAGGCTGAAGTCAGACAACCTTCTTGAAGCAGGGAAAGCTATGATGGAGTACAGTCAGTGCTAGCTTCCCACCTGGGGTGGGGGTTGCTGTGTAAAAAGGTTTGCAACACTCTGGACTCATTCACAGGAGACAAAAAGTCTCCCATAAACTGTTTCCACCATGTTGTTTTTTAATTATGTAAAAGGATTAGGTCTGAGGAGGGTTTCACAAGTGACCTGCAAGTGTGAGGATGCAATCCTAGGTTTAACAATGGAGCTATTACGTCTTGTGCATTTCTGGTAATGTGGATAGTCATAGCAAAACACTGGACAATTCATACAGCATCTTGGGATTGGGTAAGCCCTCCTGCACACCCATTCAGACAAGCTAGGGCTGAAATGGAACAGCCCTTTTGTCTCCGCAGTTTTGAATGGTGCATAGAAATCTGCCACATTAACATGTGCCAGAATGAAGCTCCCCAGCACGGTGCCATTTTGCACATGTGCACTAATTGGAATACTTTTTGTTCAAGCATAAAAGCCAATTCATTTTATGTACATGGGCATGCCCAGTAGCCTATATACCTGTACGGAACTGGATGGAATTGGCTTTTGAATATGTGCAAAAAATATTCTGATTAGTGCACGTGCACAAAACGGTGGCAGGGGAGGATGGCAAAGAAGTAGCAAAGAGGTTCCCTCACTCCAGGAAAATCCCCAACTACCTGTTTTCTAATTGATGTGATGGGGGAAAGATATTCCCAGAATGAATCAGAAATAATCTGACTAAGGCGTGCTCTTCTTTAAGGAGCTGTAAATTAGAGCAGTACTCACTTCTGAAACTGCTCTCTTCACTGACTCCTCTCCCCCTTCTTTGTCCAGCATAAACTCCTTGTCTGGCTCATACATGGATGAAAGCGCACAGGGCTGAAAGGCTCTGTGTGCTTTGCGCATGTGCGAAGCTCCAGTCGAGGGTGGAGAGAGAGCGAGGGAAGCTGTCCGCTGTGCCTGGCCAGGCTGGGAGCAGCTGCAGTGTAGTAGCAGCACTGGCAGAGGTGGGCGCCAGGGCATTTGGTGGGTGAGCACCCTGGCACCTATGGGGAGAGGCCGTCCCAGCTCTTTCTTCCCTCATTTCATTCTACGTTCCCACCTAGGAAGACTTTCACGCCTTCTCTGCCACTGGAGTTTCCTGATGCCTAAACCATTTTCACCCTTCTCCCTTCTAATGCCTGGAACTCCCGCCCTGAATTCCTATGCTCTGCTCTCTCTCTTGCAAACTTTAAATTCCTCATAAAAACCTCTTTCTTCAATCAGGCTTTCCCCCAGACTGTCTGCAAATGCTCCTTCTTTTATTATTCTTTACTTGGGGTTCTCTTTTCTCATGTAACTAAGCACATACACCTGCAACTTTTCAACTTCATGAGTGTCTCCCTCTCCCTTGACTCCCCTTCTTGTCTATCTTAGATTGTGAGACCCCTTGGAGTAGGACAATTAATGATGGTTTAATTATAGGGGTGTGCAATTTCATATCAATTACTTAATTACAAAAATGAATGAAGCCCCATTTGTTTTTGCCACTAAGGTAATGAAAAAAAATGAATAATCAAATGACAGTCATTTGATTTCTTTTGTTTTCATTTTTATTTTTTTGTTTTATTTTATTAAAAATATATTTAAAAAAAATATCAGTGTATGCACAAAATGGCCACCAGGGCTACCCATTCTGTGCATGTACGGCCCTTTTCCAGAATTACACCAGCTTGGGGAAAGGGCACATGTGCAGAATGGCCCAGCAGACATTTTGCATATGTGCAGTAATTTGTTTTCATTCCCCCCCCAATTAAATAAATAATTTTGATAAAATAAAATGAAAATGGTAGAGTCCTTTACAAAATCCCCTCAAAACAAACAGGGTTTTGGAAATGAAAATGAAAAACTGAAACGAAGACAAATGATGTGCCTTCTGCACACCTCTGTTTAGAGCCAGGCAAACAGATGACTATCGAAATAATAATAATAATGAATAAACACTCACGGTTGGCAGTGTCAACTGCTTTGCTAACCTCTTAACTTCACACTTTTGCCTGTTGCTCGTATCCGATTCCCGTTCTTGGAGAAATGAAACCGACATCGCTTTCTTCCTGTACCGTGTTTCTTCCACCCTAACTCTTGTCCTCTGTGTGGCATGTTCAATTGACATGGCTTGGAATGGTAGTTCAGATAAGTGTCCAGAACAGAGGTAGGTGGCTAGCTCAGTACTATCAAGGTGAGCTCTGGCTACTATTTTTTTCCCCCCAATGAGACACCAACTGCAGCAAACAAAGGAAAGAGGGGGAAATGGTAAGCATTTGGGGGATTTCTGTGGGATGTCCCCCATTTCACCCAGCTAGCTGTGTCCCCTGCATTTACCCTACCCACAGGTAACCTAAAATGTGTCTGTCCATAATTTTCCATTTTTCCTGCCCCTCTAAGTCTGCCTCCTTTGGGCATATTCTCTTTTTCCCATGCCAATTCACCACTTGTTGCTTAATCTGTGTTTGCCTTCTCTGTGGCAATACATTCACATAGCTACTGATTTCCCTGCATTTCAATGGATTGTCCACATTTCTCCTTTGCTGTGGTATTTCCAATGCAAAGGGCATGGAGAAATGCCTGTGCGAGCAGTAGTTCCTAAGTAACATAAAGCACGGACACAAAAAGGAGTCCCTGATGCGGGACTCTCTAGCTACACCTCTGTGGTTACTTGGAAGTAGGAAGTGAGAAGCAGGAAATGATGTATTAAGAACTGAAGTTTCCTTCAGGTTAATTGAATCATGCCACTTTTTTGTCAGTGCAGATGCCAGATATCAATATTCATACAATATTCATAGATATCATTTAGCCCTACATCTAATAAGGGTGTTTTCACTCGGACAAGGTAATCCTGGATAGACTCAGAGCGTATTATCTTAGTATTCACAAACTCCTGTTTGTTCAGACGGACATTTTAATGCTAGATAACGTTAATCCTTGATAGTCAGTGTGAACACAACCTTGCTGTTAATCAGGATTTAGAGTCTCCTGGATGAATTTGCAGCCCTGTGGTGCTTTGCGGACGTGCTCAGTGCAATGTACAGGTGGGCAGGGAATCTGGACACTCTTCTTCCTAAGCGCCCCCTTAAACAGCCCTGTTAATTCCCCTCCACACCTCTCCACAGAAAATTGGGGAAGACCCTGAAAGATACAACCACCCCCCCGGAACAAATTCCCTCCCCAGGAAAGCACACTCTGCACCTTGGTGGGCCACTCCTCTGTCCAGCTGACTGTGCGCAGCTTTTTAAAAAATATCTCTGCACTGGCCCCGCTTTGATCTCTTCTGAGGGTAATTAAGCAATGGTTGTCCGTCCAGTAACTATTTTCCCAGCGTGCTGCCGAGTTCCTAATGAATCTAATCTCACTTTATTTGGTGGGACATCTTTCCTACAAAGGGTTTATTTCATTTTGAAGCAGAAATCGCTGGGAGTGGGGACAAAATTAAATGGCCTTGGCTTTGGGGAAGCTGGAGGTTTATCATAAATGCACGGGGTGGCTGGGGGTGGGGTGTCTTCTGGGAATCATCCAAGCCAGCAGGGAGGAGAAGGATGGCGGGGGTGATTGCCTGCTGCAGAGAAGAGGGGACCAGAGCGGCTTGACAGATTGGTCTGAGGCTATAGGAAGAGATCCTTAGGGCTAATGCAAGCAAGCGCGTTACCTGCGTGCTATATAGCTATGCTCTTGGAATTGAAATTCCATTCATTGCTGCTGAATGGAGGATTAGAGGTTTGGGGGTGTTTGTGGGGAACCTTGAAAGCTCATTTTGCTTCCCCCCAGCATGCACATTACTGGAGTTTAGGAAGTGCTCCCTATGGGGACAATCCTCTCACCGGGCAGCTGCTGGTGACAGTGCAGGAGGTCTTAGCAAAGCATCTGGGTGCCCATTTAGGAGAAGGAGCTCAGCAAAGATTGGGATGACCTGGCTGAATTTCAGCCCCAAACAAGATTGGGATGGTCACCGATGCCCCTCCCTGCTTTTAATGGGTCCCTGCCAGACACCAGCAATCATCCCCCCAACACTGCTCTAGAGTGATGTACAGGCGGGTGTGCAGAGGATCTGGACCCTCCTTTTCCTGAGCACCCCCCTTAAGCAGCCCCGTTAATCCCCCCCACACTCCCTGTCAGCCCTCTTCATTCCCCCCACCCACCTGTCAGCTACATGTACCATAGAGCAAGAAATGCCTTAGTGGTGGGCAGGTCTTTACACTGGACTCTGTGGCTTTAATCATAAGAACATAAGTAGTGCAATACTGAGCCAGACCAATGGTCTGTCAAGCCCAGCATCCTGTCCTCTGGCCAATCTCGATCGCATGGGAGAAAAACCAACACTCACAATGGGCAATCCATTCCCTGTTGTTCACTCCCAGCTCCCGACAGTAAGACGTTCATTCCGTAAGCTACTTGGTTAATAGCCATTAATGGACCCACTCTCCAAAAACTTATCCAGGCCTTTTTTAAACCCAGCTACACTACTGGCCTTGACAACGGCAGCAAATTCCACAAGTTAATTATGCATTGAGCGAAAAAGTACTTCATTTTATTTGTTTTAAATCTGCCGGCAGCTCGTTTCATTGAGTATCCCCTAGTTCTAATACTTTTTGAGAGGGTAAATAACCGTTCCCTATCTACTCGTTCCACACCACTCAAGATTTTATAAACCTCTATCATGTCCCCTCTCAGTCTTCTCTTCTCTAANCGATCACATGGGAGAAGAACCAACAGTCACAATGAGCAATCCATTCCCCATTGTTCACTCCCAGCTCCCGACAGTAAAACGTTCATCACGCAAGCTACTTGGTTAATAGCCATTAATGAACCTACTCTCTAAGAACTTATCTAGGCCTTTTTAAAACCCAGCTATACTACTGGCCCTGACAACGTCCTCTGGCAACAACTTCCATAGGTTAATTATGCGTGAAAAAGTACTTCCTTTTATTTGCTTTAAATCTGCCGACAGCTAGTTTCATGGAGTGTCCCTAGTTCTAGTACTATTTGAGAGGGTAAATAACCGTTCCCTATCTACTTGTTCCACACCACTCAAGATTTGATAAACCTCTATCATGTCCCCTCTCAGTTTTCTCTTCTCTAAGCTGAAGAGACCCAACTTGTCAAGCCTCTCTTTGTATGGAAGCCATTCCATACCCTTTATCATTCTTATTGCCCTTCTCTGTACCTTTTCTAGTTCAGCTATGTCTTTTTTGAGATGGGGCGACAAGAACTACACACAGTATTGCAGGTGCGGTCACATAATTGATTTGTATAGAGACATTATGACATCCTCAGTTTTATTCTCTATCCCTTTGCGAATAACTCCTAACATTCTGTTCACTTTTTTGACTACTGCTGCACATTGGGCTGAGGATTTCAGTGTATTGTCCACAATCACTCCCAGATCCTTCTCCTGAGTGGTAACTCCTAGCTTAGTACCCAGCATTGTGTACTCCTAGTTTGGGTTATTTTTCCCTAGGTTTGGGTTATTTTTCACTTTGCACTTTTGCACATTAAATTTCATCTGCCATTTGGATGCTCAGGCACCCAGTCTTGTAAGATCCTATTGCAGTTTTTCACAGTCTGCTCGTCTTTTAACTACCTTGAATAACTTGGTGTCATCTGCAGATTTGATCACCTCACTCTTAACACCCTTTTCCAGATGAATACATTAAACAGCACCAGTCCCAATACAGATCCCTGGAGCACACTACTTTTTACATCTCTCCATTGTGAAAACTGACCATTTAGTCCTACTCTTTGCTTCCTGTCCTTTAACCAGTTACCGATCCATAGTAAGACACTACCTCCTATCTCATGATTTTTTATTTTCTCAAGAGTCTTTTATGTGGGACCTTATCAAATGCGTTCCGGAAATTCAGGTACACTATATCTACGGGGTCTCCCTCATCCACATGCTTATTTACACCCTCAAAGAATTCCAACGGATTAGTGAGGCATGACTTACATTTACTAAATTCATGTTGACTCTTCCCCATTAAGCCATGTTTATCAACTTGCCCAGAAATTCTGTTCTTAATGATAGTTTCCACCATTTTCCCTAGAACAGATGTCAAGCTTACTTGTCTGTGGTTTCCAGGATCACCTCTGGATCCCTTTTTAAATATCAGGGTTGCATTTGCCACCCTCCAGTCCTCAGGTACAGTGGCACTAATTAATTCACTAATCCTTGATAGTCGTTTACATGTACACTATCTAGGATTAGTTTGACATCCAGATATCGTAAACCCTAGCAATCGAGGGTTCATAAATCCTATTTAATGTCTGTGTGAAAATGCCCTAAGTAGAAAAACACTCAATGGGCGGGCTCTGCAAATCAGTACCTGAACTCACAGCTTTTTATGTGTGTGTGTGCGCGTTATATCAAAGCAAATGTCATGGGAAAAGTAAAAGTATTGTGATCCGAGAAAAGAGAATATCCCAGCATCTCACATCAGGGAACATATCCAAATAGCAGTCAAGGGAAAGCTAATTAAGTGATGCAAATGGAACATGGTGCATATGTGCTAGCCCTGGAGACAGCTGTTTTAGTCACTTCCTCTCCTGTGTGGATGTTACCATACCTCTCCAAGTTGAAAATAATGCCCCATGACATGGTCATTGCTTTGAATTAGGGCTGAAATGAGATTTCATCAAAATGGGAAATCTTGTTGAAATCCCAGTTCCTAATACCATCTCAGCTAAATCGAGAACCTCTTGGTACTTGATAATGGGGGCAATTCCAAACCCTGTGGATCCTCCACACGCATGTGTGTGGTTTCTGCATGGCACTATGTACTGGCAATGGCGGTACACACTGTTTCCGTGCATGTGCACATGGCTAAATCCATGGGGCTTGGGATCGGCCCCACCATCTTGACTGACAGTTCATTTTCAGTTTACCAACTTTCCACTTACCAGGGTGTGATTCACTGCTTTTCTGTTTACCACACTCTCCTTTTGGAAATTTGTCTAAGTCCAAGACTGCTCATCTTCTGAAAACAATGTAAGACCTTTTTGTTTGGCCAGGTGTTTGGCAGGCAGGGATAGATTTGGACAGGATGGATGTGGGCAATTTGAGAAAGGGTAGTAAGGGGTTAAGGGGATTTTTTTGCTGTTTTTATATGCTGTGTTTATATGCTGTTGCTGTTTATAAACTGCCATTTACAGCTTTGCCATCCATTAAAAATCTCAAGTTAATACCAATGTAATACCACATTTCTTGCACTCTATTTTCCCTTGTACTTCCTTATAGCTCATTAGCTGGTACCCAGATTCCTTTACTAATCAGGAAGTGGGGTGGGGGGGAGGAGGGGGGGACTATGTATGCAGAGATTGGCTCAGAAATATGGAGGGGCGGTAAATCCGGTATCCGATAATGCCGGTACCGGGCGTACCGGCATTATCGGATTCGACCCGGTAAATCCGGTCCGGGACACAGCGCCCCATTGAAATAAATGAAATTAAACCGGTAACGGTATACTGGATTTAATCCGGGAATCCGGTTTTTAGAGAACCGGTAACCGGTAAATCCGGTAGCCGGTAATGGGCCCGGGGTCCCACCTCATAACAAACCCAGAAGTAAAATGGCACCCTGGGTAATGCAGGAAATGACTGGTACATGGTAAATGGTAAACAGAAAGTCAGTAAATCAGGACAGCATCTTGTAGTATTGCAAGAATCGAGAAAGCACATTGATATCAGGAAATTGTTCCTAGTTCCTGATATGGTGAATGTTTTCATCAGCAGCAATTTAGTTGCTCATTTCAGCCCTACTTTGAATCTCTGTGCTGCTTCAATACCGTAGCTGTGAGCAAAAGCCCCTTGACAGCTTCCCAACTGCTATGCATCTTCGTGAGTTATAAGCTGCTGTTGCTGTTATTTATAATAATCGTTATTTACTTGCATTGTGGTGGTGGCTAGTGATCTCTGTCTGCCATGACTTGTTCCATTGATATGCCAACAATTCAAAACCAGAGGTGTTTTGCCTAAGGTAGGTAGTAGGTGGATGAGGGAACCACTGAGGCCAAGTTCTGACAAACAGAAGTGAAAGTAACTGCTTTAATTGAATTAAATCAGAATAACTACTCCATTTTGGTAGCATTTAGATGAACAATGTAAACCAAAGTCACTACTTTGATTTAATTAAGTTGAATTAACTAATCCACTCTGGTAGTGTCTAGATGAGCAGTGTAAACCAAAGTAGGACTATGACAATTTTCTCCCTAGCTGAGATGTAATGATTGCTGAACTGAGGTTGTTACTCTCACAATAAGTGTTCATGTGAACAGTTACTTCAGAATAGAAAACGAAGGGGCATACGTACTCCTCATTTTCCAGGAGTATATACTTCTCTTCCTACTCCTGAACAACAATGGTTTAGTGCTCTGTTTGTATGAACACTTCAGCAGTAAAATAAAAGTCAGACCCAGCTACATAGAATTAATTTTGTTGGCATGCGACTTGATTTTAAAAATTATTTATGTATTATTATTATATGTATATAGCACAAACAGTGTACCTGGCACTATACAATTAATAATTATAGTCAGGTCCCTACCTCAAGGGGCTTACAGTTTAAGAGAGACAAGGGAAGGAGAGACAAGGGAGAGATGAACATCAGGAGAGACAAGGATACATCCATGAGGTCGAGACATTGCAGGAGCACATGCTTAACTCAGTTATGGGGGAGAGATTTGGAGTGAGGGGGGAGGAGAATGCAATTTCTCTTATGACGAGCTAGAGAAAGCCTGATGGAAGGGGTAGGTTGGAGGGATTTGAAAGTTGGGAGGCAGGGAGCAGAACAAATGTATCCAGGGAAGAAGTTCCAGGCATTGGGGGGGGGGG
>QEPC01008826.1:2681914-2743708 GCA_003113815.1 Sphenodon punctatus
AATGCCAGGTGCCTGCCTCTGACTGGCACTGCATGTGCTGCTATTTATCTGAATAATTGTCTTCAAGGGGACAATTTCTATTGCTTATAAAATTGGATCCCTTTTTCAAATTGTCCTGTAGTTTGGCAGAGAAGACAGGGAAGGTACGTGATTCATTCCTGTCAAATGTCTTGTAAACAGGATGGAATATAAAAATGGCACAGCTGTAAATGTATTTTCAAGTTAATGTCTTATACCATCAGGACCCTTTATTCAAACGTTTTGAGAATTGGCAGGTATGTTAAGATTGTGGAGTGACATAACATTCCCAGGTTTCATTCAACTTGGATGGAAGATAAAGAACTTGTAACCATGAATGTGTATGGAGCTTTTCTTAAAATCACAACATTTAATTGCTTGTACAATTGGTTCACTTTATCGAATCATTTCGAAAATTGGTACACATAGTGCCCTACATTGGGGGTACAATATTTCCAAATTTCATCAGAATTGAATAAGAAAAAAAAGGTTATATCCGGAAATATGTTTTTCAGTTTATTCCCTTTCTTTCAAAAACAAAAAGTTGTCTCCAGTTCTGTTTTCATTATTATTATTTGTTGTTTTTGTTATTGCAATAATGATAATGAAAATGACAATTTTTGCTATCGTTATTGTAATAACAAAAACAACATGCACACTCCTACCCATAAGTAAGTTGGAATTTATCTACTACCTCTGGCCCATAAATCCTTTACAATTCATCTTAAAATTCACCCTCAGGACCAGAAGCCAATTTTTTTCCTGCATGGTGATTGTTATGAAATATAAAGTGACCTATTGGTCAACAATCCTCATGCAGGCTTAGTTTTCATAACACCATGAAATGTGGTTTCAAGACAATTTTGCAGACACCATGAATGCAACAGACCTTAGCTCCAAATAATGGCAGTGATGCATGGAATTTGCAGAGCATCCAAATGACTCAGGAATATTGATGATTATTATTATTAATATAGTGCAAGCAATGTACCTGGTGCTGTATAATCAGGATACAATGTGACAGACAGGACTAGTTATCTTAATTTTTTTGGCTCTTTAGAACATCTCACCCTAGCTACCTAACTGATTACAAGTGCAACCCGAGTGGCTCGAACAAGGTCACACAGTGAGTCTTTGGCAGAGCCAGGAATAGAACATCTCATTTCTTGAGTAGTACTGCAGTGGCTTAAGCACAAAGTCATATTTCCTTTTTGCTCAGTGACAGCTGAAAAAGTATAACTGCATTAGTCATGTAAAAATGGCCACATAGGTCACTATTTGCTATAGTGATTCCTTAAGATTTTTAGATGTCTGCACACTGAGTGTTTTTGCAGGTGACTTCTCTGTGACACCTGTCTCCTGATGCACAGACAAGGCAAATGCAATCCTTAGCATGGGTTTTGTGGCTTGGAATCGGACATAAAACAGTATGCTGGGCAGCAGCTTCTAGAAGTCAAGAGAAAGTTATTTATTTGAGAATTCTTTTCCAAAGCTAATGTCCTTGGGAGAACAAAGGTGTGTTTTGAAAATGGCTTTTGTGGAAACATGACTTGGATTTAAAGCACATGGTGGTTAAAGTAAAAACACAGGAACTGGTATGAAAGCTTATTTCCAGCCTTTCAAATCTGGAACAGTGAAGTGCAAAAAGATCAAGGACCATCAATAAACCATAGTCTTTCCGAGTTGGGTGTTAGACATATATCCTTTTCGAAAATAGATTTCAACTTGAGTTTGCAGACATGTGACTGTGCTCCCTGAAAGCCAGGGTTTTCCCAGAGATCCTGGTATCAGATCCTTGGCTTGTGCAAATCAGTGCAGCACCACTGCGGGTGAAAACAGACATAACGCTAACTCCCATTTAACACCACTTCAGCATTTCTTATGCATTTCTTATGCATAGGTCACCAATACAGCCCTGAAACATGCATAAGAAATGTTAAAGTGGTGTTGAAGTTGAGTTAGCGTTATGTCTGTTTACTTTTCACCCTTAGACAGCACTGATTTACACTTGTTGAAAATCTGCCCCCAATATGTTGTCAAAACTGACTTTAAAGAATTTAGAAAGAACATATCCAGGCACCCACATAAATACAGACATCTGAGAGAAAGGAAGCTAGAAGGGGGAAATGTTCAAATAAGGATCTGAGGTAAATAAAACCATTCCACCCTGCCTTCTGTGCACTGATTCAGCAGATCTACTAGCTGTACATTGTGTTTTGTATCCTACAGGAGTTGTTTTATTAGTGCTGCCAAGACATTGGGTGATTTCAGACGTGACGAGATCACGCTGAACCACACTGAACCACGGTGAACCCCGCGGCGGGGCGAAAGGCCCCTGAACGTCTGCACAGCGTGCGCCAGATGTTGGCCACGCTGAATCTGCAGATGGGGTCAATTTGAACCACGCTTCCCGGGCTAGCCGGGGGAAGGTCCCGGGAAGCGTGGTCAAATGGACCGCGGGCCGTGGCCAACAAAAAGTAACGTCTGGCCGCGTGCCACGGCCCGGGATCCCCGGCGGGATCCCGGGCCGTGGCACGATCGGCCAGACGCGGCGGCCGCATTGGCCCCGCCGCCCGCCCGTCTCCTCGGAGGGCGGGCGGCGGGGTGCGTGGAGGGGGCGGGGCCGTGCGGCCGCACGTTGCGCCGCGCGGCCCCGGCCCCTCCCACTTTCCCCGCCGGGATCCCCCCGGCACGTCTGTTGGGCCGTGCAGGGGTGACCCCGGCGGGGAACGAAGACGTTCGTTACGGTACGGGGCCAAAGGGCCCCGTAACGTCTGAAAATACCCATTGTAAATCATTGTAGGTTCAAGTTTGCCTTCAAACCTCAAATATGTGTCTGAAGGAGGCTGATAAGACTTGAAGGCACATTCCATTTCCTATCTCATCAAGGAAGAATCCACAGGCACATGCCATTTTAAACAGACATGTTCACCAGGGGCCCATGTCAATTTTCATTTTCGTTATTTAAATCTGTCGTTTTCGTTTTCATAAATATTTAATTTTTGTTTTTGTTTTCGCTTTCCATTGGTTTCAATGTAAAACACATTTTCAGCTGTACCTTTTTTGTTTTTCATTATATTTGGCTGAAACCTGGGGGGTGGGGTGGGGGGGATTGTATCTCTGATGGAAGGCATTAGGTGTACCAATTTCCAAAAATATTGGAAATATTGGATTAAGGAATCCAATTTTATAAGCAGTTGAATTATATTATTTTGCAAAAATCTTCATATACACTTAGCTGTAATGTCTTTGCCTCACATTTAATGTAGATGAACCTTGACTGGTTTATACCCCTTCCCATATTCTATGCTAACTTTCAGAAGGATTAGATAAAGGGTTCTGGTGGTATAAGCAAGTAACATATAAATGTATGTCTGACCATAGCATCTTTGTAGTCCAACCAGTGTGCATGAAATTTTGCATGGCTGTATATCACACTTTCATGATCATCTCTGCCAAATATCAGAAAGATGTGATAAAGGGTCCCAATTTCATATGCCTGCATAGCATATGCAGAGAACGAGGCTATGCCAGGAATTCTCTTACATGTCACTGTGGTATAAGATCAGTTTGTGATGTCAGTTGGCCAGCAGAAATGTCAACCAAATATCCTCATTCTGTGCTGTGACCATCCCAACTTCTCTCCCTCACTTGTTACAGGGAAGTCAGAAGCATTTGTTTAGGAAAGAGTCAATAGAGATTCTCTTATGTCCTCTGTCACAGTGCTGCGGGATGTGATTGTGATTGTGATGATAACTGGCCAGCCTGAATGTGTAAACTATGTCTCCTGAGTGCTGGGATGCTATTCCCAAAGTCCCTTCTATGCCCGCCTGAGGGCCACCCCCTATGTCCGCCTTGAAGCCACTACCTATTGGTCCTGTAAAGCAAGAAGCATGCAGTAATTGGCCAGTGAATCTGTTTGTTAGTGTTTTGGATTGCTCCACATCCCCCCTCCTACATCCCCCCTCACCCTGCCATACCAGGTACCTGCCTCTGACTGGCACTGTATGTGCTGCTGTTTATTTAAATAATGGTCTTCAAGGGGACAACTTCAATTGCTTATAAAATTGGGTCCCTTTATCAAAGTGTCCTGTAGTTTGGTAGACATGACAGGAAAGTTATGTGATACCTTCCTGCCAAATGTCTTGTAAACAGGATGGAATATAAAACTGTTACAGCTGGAAATATATTTTCATATTAATGTCCTATACCGTCAGGACCCTTTAGCCAGTCTTTTTGAAAATTGGCAGGTGTGTTAAGCTTGTGGAGGGACAAAATATGCATGCATGACATGCAAATTGGATGGAAGATAAAGACGTTGTAGTGGGTTGTAGAGGGACAAAATATGCATGCATGACATGCAAATTGGATGGAAGATAAAGACGTTGTAGCCATGAATGTGTATGGAGCTTTTCATAAAAGCACAACATTCAATTATTTCTGAAATTGGTTCCCTTCATGTAATCTTTTCGACAATTGGTACACATAGTGCCCTCTAGTGGGGGTACAATCTCCCCAAGTGTCATCAGAATTGAATAAGAATAAAAAATGTTATATCTGGAAATAGGGTTTTCAGGTTTTCCCATTTATTTCAAAAACAAAAAGTAGTTTTTGTTTCTATTTTCATTGTTATTTGCCATTTTTGTTTTTGCAATAACAGTAATTAAAATGACAGTTTTTATTATCGTTATTGTAATAACAATCAACAGGTAAGTGCTGGGTGCCCCTGTTCTACGGAGACAGCAGGAGCTGTCTCTTTAGAGAAAGCGGCCAGCCCGTGGCTATGATGGCGGCAGGGGTTTAAAATTCACTGCTTGTAATTGACATGGAGCTGATGCTGAGGGGAGACTGGCCAGCGGCAGCTAAGACTGTGCCGCGGGATTGCCAGACTCGGACGCAGGGAAGGAAACACCATGGGGCTCAGAGGAGGAGTCCAACCCAAGGAGCTGGAGGAGACAGCAGGAGGCTGGGGCCATCAAGGAGCTGGGAGCCGCAGGTGTGAGAGACACAGAAACTGTGAGTTGGCTGGAAGGGCTTGGGTAAAGGAAGCAGGGATGCCTGCTGAGCTCCCCAGAGGGGGAAGACTCTACAGACTCCAGTAGGGAGTCAGGACAGGGGCAGGACTGATCCCCAGGACAGTGAGGAGAGAAGGACTGTGTCCCCAAGGTAGGGACTGAGACCCCGAGTGAAGGGGCTGTGATCCCAGGAGGGGCTGTGTCCCCAGATAAGGGTTGAGACCCTGAGTGAAGGAACTGCAACCCCAGGAGTGTCTGTGTCCCTGAATAGGGGTAAGGGGCTGAGACCCCAAGAGGGGCATGTCCCCAAGTATTGAGAGGGGCTGTGACCCCAGGAGGGGCTGCATCCCTGGATGGAGAAGCCCTAAGCGAGGGGCAGTTGTATGGCCCTGAGATGGTCAGGGAGAGTCCCCGAGTATTGCCCTGAGCAGTGAGAAGTGGCTGAGACCCTGAGAGGGGCAGAGTCCCCGAGTATTGCCCAGAGTATTGGGAAGGGGCTGAGACCCCAGGAGGGGCTACGTCCCCGAATGGTATTACCCTGAGCGAGGGGCAGCTGTAAGACCCCGAGGCAGGCCAGGGTAAGGAATATAAATAAACCTTGAAATTTTGAGGTGCGTTGGTGTTGCTTTCCGTCACCCCAAAATGGATTCCCGGCAGGCGGAGCTTGCTACATAACAAAAATGACATGCACACCCCTACTTTCAATCATCTACTTTCCCTCTTCCCTTGATGGTGTCACCACCCAGCCCATCCACCAGACACGTATCTTGAGATTCATCTTTGATCTTTGATGATGCACATCAGCTCCAATCTGTTGCTAAGACCTGTCACTCTTGCTTACAATAACATAGCTAAAATCCAACCCTTTCTTACTCCTCTCGCTGCCAAAACTGTAGCCCATTGTCAGCCGTGGCTGTGCTGGATGCCGCAGGGGGGGGTCTCCTAGGAGTTCAGGTTTGGCGGCAGCCCCCCTTCCCTTTCCTAGGCAAGCCGCGGCGCCGCTCTTAGACGCTGCGGCACTGGAGGCTCTGCCTTGGCATCCGGTTGCTGGGGAAACCTGCTCCGATGCCAACGGCGTGAAGCCCTCAACCTCGCGGGGTCGGTGCCTGGACCCGTGTGGCGCTCCACGCAGCTCCAGGCACGCAGAGGGGTCAGGGCCATGACTACAAATACCAGCACTAGGAGTCACACAGCACCGGTAATCAGAGCTGAGAAGCTGGCCCCAAGCTAAGTGAATTTTGTATTGTCTTCTGCCTTTGTGATTTATATAGTGTGTGTTGATTGTAGCCTCTGTGTTCCCTCCCTACCAGTGTGTATGTGTGCAAGCAAGAACTGGGTGAATTGTGTGCGAAACTCCCTTCCCTTCCTGGGCTTCCCCTGCCTTCCCCCCTGTTGTATGTGAGTCCTGCCCGCTCCTTTCCTGCCCTCCTTTCCCCCACACGCCCAACACTAGGACTTCCTCGTCCCTTTCGTAAGAGTGTGAGTGATTGGAGCATGTGTGAGTGGCGTGAGGCCATACCCTTCACTGTGAGCTCTGCACCCTATGATGATTGAGGCCCGGTCTCTCTGAGACCCATAAGGCTACCATACTATCCTGACAGGCACTTTATCCTCAATAGACCCTTGCAGAGTGTGTGCTTGCAGTTGACATGTGAGTGGGTACAGTTCTCCCTTGCCCTTCTTCCCTCGCCCCTGTGACACCCATGCTCTATTTATTCTAATACTTTGACTACTGCAACCTCCTCCTTACTAGCCTACCCTGCTCTCACTTTGACCCTCTCTTCTGTTCAATACTCCAATGTAAAGGTCATCCACCTCTCCCACCAGTTGACTGTTCAACTTCTCTGATCACACCCTGCTCTACACTGGCTCCCTCTCCCCCTTCACACCCAGTACAAAGGCCACTTTTAGGCGTGCATGAAGTTCATGGATTGAAGCAATCTCCCACGTCCACAAGGACCCCTCAGCATACGCGTGAGTGCTATTTAGACATCCCTGACCGCTTGAGTATGAAAAAACAGTCACGTGGTACCTGTAAAGCCATATTTCCCCTATCCTCACTACTGAGGGTCCTGGAGAGAAATACCGGTATTGGACAGACCCATAACATCATGTACAGAGTGGAGCACTTTCCCTCTGTATGCATTCAAAATGGCGATCAGAATGACTGCTATCTTGCACAAGTTTAGTTTAGACATTCAATCCACATCCTCAGTGAACAAGTTTGTGAATGCGGCGCGCATTCTCGAACCCTTGATGTCGGAGATTCCAGCAACTGGGTTAAGACACAGAAATTTCAACATATGTGCAAGAGTAGTTGTTGTTTAAATGTGAAAAACCGAGTTTTACTCACGGTTTTAACTGCCTGCATGCAGGAATTCTCTTCTGTCTAAAGATAGCCAGACTTTGTCCTTGTCTTCAAGGCTTTTCCTGGTCTTGCCCCTGCCTATCTCTCTGCTCTTTTTTCCTGTTAAGTTCCCGCCTGGGGACTTTGCTCCTCCTCTGAAACAATCTTCACCCACCTCAGAGGGTAAAACCAGACATGACAGTGGCCTGGGACCCACCAGTACATATGTTTATGTGCTGCCAGATGTTAGTCTGGGACTGCCCCAGAGCAGGTAGGCAGCTAGCTTGGGCCATGTCCTTGGAAAATCGCTGATGACACAGCCCGGGCTAAGGATCAACCACATGGGCCAACGTGGGCTAGCACATGTGTTCAAGCTCACCATACCTGCCTCGGGGCATGGGTCATCATGGCCGAGTGCCATGGTTGGTCACCATGGCTGTCTGTCATGGCGAGGGGTGGGATGCTAGGAGCAAGGTGGGGCTACCAGCCTGTTTGTTTAGCTCCCCTTCCTACCTGGGCCATGCGGGCAATGGGATGGCTCCCCGGTCACAGTCACGCTTGGTGCCCCTCCACAACCCGGGTTGGGTCGGCTGCAGTTTCCCGGGCTGGGGAACCACTGTGCTACCCACACATCTGTTTTTACCCAGAGTCACCTGCTTCCGAAACCATCTTTGATCATTGTAAGAGGGTGGCAATGCCAGCTGTAAGTACTGTCAGGATCAGGGCCAAAAGCATGCAATCTCAATTGGGAATTATCTTATAGTTACTTTATTATATAAATCTCATCCTTCAGGCATCATCTCTCCACACAAGCAGGGGCTTTATATACTTGCTAGTCTCCATTCTTGGGTTTCCCAATCTGGAGGGATCCCACGGCCACATGGCTTTCTGGTGTCCTAGCCAAGCTCCTTGTTTCACAGTCTCTAAGTCAGGCTACTCTCTGTAATAGCTCTTCATAGTCCAGAGCCAGGTGCAATTTTCTAGGATCCCAAAGCCCCCAGATCTAGTACTAGGGCTCAACACAATTCCCCATAGTCTTCACTTGCTGGCAATACAAGTTTCCTCTCTCAGTCTCTTCAGCAAGGTTTCAGCATCTGAGAGGAATCTTCCTGAGAGCATCTCTACAGCCTCTACCAGACTGAGCTCTGGATCATATTTATACTAGAGGTGTGCACCAGGGATCCATGTTGTCATTCTTTTTCATTTTTTGTTTTTGTTATTTAAATATTTTGATTTTCTTTTTGTAAATATCAAAATTTCATTTTCGTTTTTGTTTTCTATTTCCATTGATTTTAATAGAAAACACATTTTCAGCTGTTCCTTTTTCATCTTTCAGTATATTTGGATGAAACCTGGAGGGATTATACCTCCAATGGACTTCATTATGTGTACCAAATTTCTGAAAGATTGGATAAAGGAATCCAATTTATAAGCAGTTGAAGTATGCTATTTTGAAAAAAAAATCTGCATATACATTCATGGTTGTAACTTCTTTATATCCCATCTAATTTGGATGAAACTTGGAAGACTAAATCCCTCCATAAGATTATTATCTTTGACAGAAGGATTGGATAAAGGGTCCTGGTGGTATAAGCAATTAACATATAACTGCATGTCTGACTGTAACATATTTGTAGTCCAACCAGTGTCTGTGAAATTTAGTAGGGCTACATCTCATACCTTCAGAATAATCTCTGCCAAATATTGGAAAGATGTGATAAAGAGTCACAATTTTATAAGTCTTCACAGCATATGCAGAGAATGAGTCTATGCCAGGGATTCTCTTGCATGTCACTGTGGCGTAAGATTTGTTTGTGATGCCAATTGGCCAGCAAAAATGTCAACCAAATATCCTCAGCCTGGATGTATAAACCATGTCTTCTGATTTCTGGGATGCTTTCCCCAAAGTCCCAGTTATGTCCCTTCTATGCCTGCCTTGAAGCCACCACTGATTGGTCCTGTAAAGCTGGAAGCACGCAGTAATTGGCCAGTAAATCTGTTTGTCAGTCTTTTGGGTTGCTCCCAATCCTCCCTCCTACAGCCTCCCTCCCCCTTCCTTGCCAGGTGACTTCCTCTGATTGGCACTGCATGTGTTTCTATTTATCTGAATAATGGTCTTCAAGGGGATAACTTCAATTGCTTATAGAATTGGGGCCCTTTATCAAAGTGTACTGTTGTTTGACAGAGGGTAATTTCAGATGTTACGTGATCACAGTCAACCACAGTGAACCACAGTCAATCCTGTGGTGGGGCCCAAGAGCCCTGACTGTCTGATCGGCGGCAGCCAATCACCAGTAGCGGCCAAACCCAACCATGCTTCCAGAGGTCAGGACGGGACCATCTCCGGAAGGGTGGTCAAAGCAATTCCTGCTGGGAAACCACAAAATGACTGAATGCCAACCACCAGCCAGAATCAAACAAAATGATCCCCAGCCATGGCGAAAGCGCGCAGCGTCACTGCCAGACAATGAGCAACACACAGACCACGGAAGGATATTTAAAGGGCACACAGCAGCAGGGGAACATGGTGGGATAGAGCAAGGTGGAAGGGAGAGGAGAGCGGAGGGCGAACGAGCAAGGGAGGAGGAGGTGGTGGTGGTGTTGGAGGCGGTGGCAGAGGAACAGCACCTGGGGCAGGCCACCCCAGAGGGGATGACCAGCCAGGGGATGGAGGCACCCTGGAAACGGGTACGAAGAGTGAGAGGGGGCCCACACAGCGGCACAGGGGCACGAAGGGGGGAGCCCGGCGGGAGAAGGGCTGGAAGGCGGGCTGTGGGTCCAAAGGACTGAGGCACCTAACCGGGTTCAGGAGCTGGAGCCCCCGAAGGAGACCGGTGGAGGGCAAGCGGAGGAGGAGGAGGGTACACGTGGGAGACGGTGGTACCAGCAAGGGGGACAATGCGGGCACAAGGAGACCCAGGACCTCATAAGGATCTGGGGGTCCCTGGAGCACCAGGTGGAGCTAGCCGTGAACATGAGGAACAAACACGTGTACATGGAGATCGTGCGGGACATGGAGGTGGCGGAGCACCACAGGACAGTGGCCCAATGCCACTCCAAGATCAAGGAGCTCAAGAGGGGGTACTAGGCCATCAAGAACAATAACTGGTGGTCTGGACATGGAGCCTGGACCGCCCCCTACTACGATGCCCTGGACCGCATCCCGCACATGAAAGGCCGAGGTTTTCACTGTGTAGTCCAGCTGACCAGATCAGGGCTGGCCCCAGGCATGTGCCACATGTGCGGCCACACATGGCCCCGCCACCAGCTGGGGCCCTGCACTTGCCTGGCTGGGCAGCAGGCTGCAGCCAGCTTCTCCCCCAGAAAGTGATTCTTCCTCCCCTCCCTGACTCCAGACCCCATCCCTCACCTGCCTCTGCCTTCTAATAGTGCAGCAGCGGCAGCAGCAGCAGCAGCGGGGACACTGGATCGGGCTGGGAGATAAGGCTGTTTACAAACAGCTCCTCCCCACGTGCTGATCAGAAGGTTGCTACCTTGTAAAGAAGGTTCTTCGAGATGGCTCCCAACATTCTCACAACTGGGTTGTGCGCGCTCACCCTGTTCAAATAATAGACCACATGATGGTCTTGAGCTCCTCTGGTATAAAAAGAACCCTCCCCCTCTGAATGACAGTTCCTTTCAACCCTTTCTAGAAATATAAGAAAAGAATTCCATGCGGGGCTGGAAGGGTGGGTGTTGTGAGAATGTTCGGAGCCATCTCAAAGAACCTTGTTTGCAAGGTAGCAACCTTCTGTTCTTCTTCGAGTGGCTCCTCACATGATATTTTTACATGGCTCCGCCGGGTGGGGAGTCCGTGGGCGCGCCAGTGCATGGATGGGGCATGCACACAGCTGCACACACATCCCCACTCACCCACCACTCATCCACACCCACATAGTAACCACCATTTCCCCCGGTTGCTCCGTGCGTGGGGATGAGTGGGGGGGTGAGTGGGGATGCGTGTTAGGCGAGCGCGCACGCACCCCCACTCACCATGGGCGCGTGCACCACGTCATTCACATGGGGTTCCCCCACCCATGAACACACAGAAATCTGCGTGTTTATGGCTGGGAGGAGAGACCCGTGTAAAAAGGGCCACATTCTCACAACTGTCTTACTTATACTATCTTAGGTAGGAATTTAGGATGTAAAGCAATATCTATTCTGTCTTGGAAAATAAATCTGCAAATATGGTTCTGAGATTATTATGGCTGCTATTTCACTAACTCTTCTTAATGAAGTTATTGCTAACAGGAATACTGTCTTTAAACCCGCACCCCATAACCAGTTCATTTGCACCCCCATATAATCAATTCACGCTGCCCCGTGGGCACAAATTAAATGGTTATGGGTGGGGGCAGCGTGAATAGATTATATGGGGGCGGGGGCAGAAATGAACTGGTTATGGGGTGGGGGCAGCATGAACTGATTATGGGGGCACAACTGAACTGGTTATATGTCTCTTTTCATGGCATAATGCGCTTAATAAGCTAGCTGCATTTTGGGTGTCTTGTGTGTGTGATAGCAGCACCTCTGGACTGGTCACACCGCATGCGTGCACAAGGCACAGGCGGCACTGGCAGCAAGAAGCAACAGGCCCTGGAGGCCAGACTGGCTAAGCTCACCCCCTGGCCCCTCCTCCAGTAAGGCAGTGGACGCAGTCAGTCTCTCTGTGCCTGTGTCACTGCCCGCTTGGCTGCCCCTGCAGTGGAACCACTCCTGGGGAGTGGTGGTAGACACTCGGCTGGGGAGGGGGGGAAGCATTAGGAGGCCATGCTTCTCCATGGTTGCTCGGAGAGGTGGAGAATGGGAATCCTTCCTGTCCAGAGGGAGTAAGTTTTATGTAAATGTATACAGTTGCATGATTAGGTGGTGCCTAATTATGCAAATTAGGCCCCACACCAAGACTTTGCACATGGCCTCACAAACCCTGGGGCCGGCCCTGGACCAGATAGGCACCTCCAGTGCTGCTTGAGACCACCGAAGGCTCTCTCGACCATGGTCCTGGAGGCACATAGCCGGGAGTTGTACAGTGCTTCCACAGGGTTCTTGGTGACCGGGTATGCCTTCATGAGACATCAGAGGAGGGGATAGGCCGAGTCCCCCAGGATGCAGGGGGGAATTAGCACCCCCTCAATCCTGGTCATCCCCATGTCTGCAAAGTTCCCCTGGTACATCCGGGCTTAGAGGGGTGAGATGGTCAGGATCTGGGCATCGTGGCTGTGACCGGAGTGGCCAGTGAAGATGTCCATGAACCAGCCCCTGTGGTCCACAACCACCTGGAGCTGCAGGGAATGGTACCTATGTCAGTTGATGTATTCCCCGGCATCCACGTTGGAGGGGCGGAGGATCTCTATGTGGGTGCCATCCACAGCACCCAGGCAGTTGGGGAAGCCGCCAGTCTCGAAGCCACCCATCACGGCTTCCTGGTCCACGAGCTGGATCGTGCGGTCCAGGAGCACACCCTCCATGGCCTCGCAGAAGTCACAGAGGATGCCCGTGACTGTACTCACTCCCACACCGAAGTGCTGCGCCACAGATGGCCAGGAATCGGGTGTTGCCAGTGCCCAGACTGCTATGGCTACGCAATGCTCCATGGGTATGGGACCCCGCATGGGGGTGCAGTGCTGCTCCAGCCAGGGCGCCTACAGCTCTGCAAGGCGCAGGAGGCACCGCCTGTCCATGTGGAAATGTGCCCTCCACGCGGCATCATCCCACCAAACCAGGGCCCTGGCCCACCACTCCTGTGCCTGCTCCATGACCCAGATATGCCATTCTGTTGGCATGGAGAGCACGGCAGTGCATCCCATGGCTTCCCGGCGCCCATGGTGTCGCCCAGCTGCCTTGTGGAGTGCCTCTGCCTGTCCTCGGGCGAGGCATCGGGCCCAGTAGTATGCCCCGGACACCTGCTGGGCCCTAAGCTCAGCCTGGGAGTGCCGGCGCCTGTGGTGGGCGTGCCGGGAGGCCACAGCGCTCCTGGCCAGGCACCCCCGGATGCGGGTGCCCAGGTGGAGCAGGTCGGTGGTGAGACTCATGCGGTCAGTGTGCACTCAGAACCACTCTGCACAGAGGGCCAGGTGCCCCTCTGTCCCGCGTCCATGGTGGAGTGCGTTCATGGTGCGGTCCGGCATGCACATGGTGTGGTCCAGCCTCTCATGCATGCGTCCTGGGACTGCCCCTGCTCCGTGCCCTGCCCTTGCACCTGTGGGGAGGGCCCCTGCACACCTGTGTTGGTGCCCTCGCTTGTTCACATTGCCGCCAGCAGGCCTATGGTTGGTGGGTGGGTGCTGGGGCACCCCCATCCCCTGGGTGCACCTGCGCTCCCACCATAGGGGCTCGTGCCCTGGGTCCCCATGCACGCATCCAGTTGTTCCGCAGCTGCTTGCCTGTTTTAATCACCTCCGTGCTATTGGTGCCTGCTGTACCATGTGAGCCCTCGATTCATGCAGCTGTGCTGTGTCCGCACCCCACGCTTCATTCGCTAGTCATCCCATGTTGTGGCATGCAGCCATATAATGTGTCCTTGGAGCTCCCTTGCTTCCCTTCCCAGCCCACGTGGGAATGGGGGGCCCCTCACTCCTTGCTGTTCAGACCCTCTGCCTGCTGGACCATGACCAGCTGTGCTACCCCAGGGCTCCTGTGCCCTGGATCACCTGGCACCCCCCATAGCTGGACCTTCCGCAAGACTATGGCCCTCTGTGACCTGTGGCAATCCCCGGCTGTGCAAATTATCTTGTGCTGCCTTGACACCCTCCCTGCTGCCTATGCGAGTCTGAGCTCCGGCCTTCGCTACTTTGGTGATGAGGCGAGTACACGAGTGCAGGTTCCAAGTGGAGGTGCTTGGCCTCTGTCCCTTTCCCGATGGGTGAGTTCCGGAGGTGTGGTGCTTGCATGTGACATGGTCCATTGTGGAGACTGTGTCCACCCTCTCAGTGTGTGGCCTGGCTGGGATCGTGACCTCTCTGGAGGAGGGGGGCCCTGCCCTGACTGTTCCCTTTTTTGGCTGCATCCACGGGGCGTGTGACTACCAGAGGTTGCGTGCGGCAACTTATCAGTGCCTGTTGGAGCTTGGGCACCTTCCATGGCCCCCTGCTGTTGACTATGCCTTGGCGGAGCCCACCGGACTGGAGCTGACTGTGCTGACTGTGCTGGCTGGTGTGTGGTCCCGAGCTGATATTCAGGTGGGGCTCGCCATGGCGAATTCATTTGAGGCCTACTACCTTGTTGCCCACCACATGGCGGGGCTAGGCTACCACCGGGGCATGTTTCAGTGGCCCCGCTACGTGCATCTGGTGGGCCTACCCATCCAAGGCCCCTTTGTGACCCCCTGCAGCTGGCTGTGAGGCCCCCTGTGTCTTCGGTGCCATGGATGACAGCCCCACTGTGTGTTCCCTGCGCCCTCCCTGCTGGTTCCGGCCACTGGCCACTCGCTCCTTGCCATTCCGGCTACTCCAAAAAATTTGCCTGCCCGTTCCTCTTGCCTGTGTTGATGTGGCCCCTCCATGGGTGCCCCCTGGCCATCACTGCCTTCTGTGTTCCCCTCCATGCCCAGACCCCCCTTTTGGCTTGTTCCTGCTGCCTGACCCTGCTATCGGCCCTCCTAGTGATGTTGTTATCCTGTGGCCAGCCACCCGCTCACCTGTGTCCATGACCCCCCCGCCCCGTGTGCCTTGTTGACTGTATGGGACTTGGGGCCCCTGGACAGCACCTCCTTCTGGGGGTGGGGGCTGCATGTGCTGCTCGGTGGTTCCTGCTCGCCTCCGTCCCCAGCCATGCCTTTGCATCAGCACGAGGGATCCCTGCCACCTGGACCTGCCTTGGACTGCTGCGGTGCCTTCCCCGGCTTGCTTACCCCCCCCCCCCCGTGTCTGTGCTCTGTCCCTGTGGGGGCCCCTATGACTTGGGGTGTCCGTGTTGCTGTTGGGTGTCCTGTGCTGTCAGTGCAGTTCTGGGTGCCTGTCAGTGATCCCTGGTCTGTTCCCGTCCCCTCTGCTTCCTTGGCCCGGGGCATCCCCCCTCCCCCCCCCCGTGTCTGTGCTGCTGTGTGTATTGGCCTTCCCTGTGTGCGCCCCCCTTCCTTCCTTTCCCATTCAGGTGTGTTAACACCCGCGTGTGTGTTTGTGTTTTGTGTTCTGCCTTGTCTGCGGCTTCCCTGTGCCTTTTGTGTATGGTGCCTCAGTGGCCCTTCTCCCCCTCTCTTCCCGTTTCCTGTTTCCTTTTGGCGTTTTTGGCTTTGTTTGCCCTCAGTCGGCCATGTCTGCCTCCCGCCCCACCCTGCTCCGCCCCAATGTCTTCTGGGTGTTTTGACCATGGTCTGGAATCAGTGTAATGTCTGTTGCGCTGCCTCGGACCGTGGTCCATCCGTCCATTTCCTTGCCATTGTCCTGCTCCCGTCACATCTGTTCGGGGCTTTCCTGGACCACGGGAGGGGGTTAGCCAGCTCGCCATGGTTGGGAATCCACCATGGTGACCCGGGAGCACGTAATGTCTGAAATTACTGAGAGATTACAGGGAAAGTGTGTGATACATTCCTGCTAAATGTCTTATAAACAGAATGGAATATAAAAATGTTACTCCCAGAAATACATTTTTAAGTTAAAGTCTTATAACTTCAGAACCCTTTGTCCAATATTTCTGAAATTTGACAGGATTGGTAATTCTGAGAAGGGACAGAAAATTCCCAGGTCATGCAAATTGGATGGAAGATAAAGAAGTTGTAGCCAGGAATGTGTATGCAGCTTTTTAAAAAATCACAACATTCAATTGCTTATACAATTGGTTCCCTTTATCCAATCTTTCTGATATTTGGTACACATAGTGCCCTCCCATGGGGGTACACCCTTCCCATGTTTCATCAGAATTTAATAAGAAACACAAAAAGTATATCCAGAAATACATATTTCTGTTTCCCCCCCATTATTTTTAAAACTACAAATTGCACACCCCTAATTTATACTCCGTTGGTCTGGCTTGGCCACGCCTAGGCCAAAGATGCTTTCAGTCAGGCGCTGTCCTTTCAATCAGTCAGCACCTGAAACCTCATTAGCATAGTACTCAAGCTGGCGCTACTCTTTAAAGGCATTAGAGTCCCTACCAGGGACTCTGCTCTAAGTCAATCATTCTCCCATGTTGCCCCCCTTCCCCCACTTGCTGCTCCCTATGCCCTGAACATATATGCTCAGCTTCCTCTCTCCAAAACTTCAATTTCCCCTTAAAAGCCTATCTTTTCTACCAGGCTTTCAGTAGCTCTTCTTCCCCACAATCTGCTTGCACATACTCCTCCTCCTGTCCTATCATTCAGATCCCATTCCTCACACCATATCTAAGCACGTGTACCTACAACTTCCCAACTTTCCCTGTCTCTCCCTATGTTTCTTTGTCCATCCTAGGTTGTAAGCCCCCAAGACAGAGATCCATCTCTAATTCATGATTTTCAGTGCCAGGCACGTTGCTTGTACTATATAAATAATTCTTATTAATACTCATTGGATGGTAAACATGTATCACTTAGTACCTGACAATACCAAGTTGGTCTGATTAATGAGATACTGATGAATTTACCTGTTCGCACACAGGTACACATTTCAGCTCCTAATATGCACCATGAAATGAGATTTGGGATAGTGACTATGACACTTACCTTTGCTCTGTCTGTGGGTGTTTTTAGATGTGACAGTGCTGAGTGCCATAATGCTTTAATCCTGCCCCAAAGTCCTCACTCTGGGTAGGATTCAGCCTGGGCACCAAACAAGAGTGACAGCGGCTATGGAAGTGGATGGGAAGATGCATGGACATGCATCTGCATGGCCCCGCCCCTGCGCTACTCACAGTGGCCTGCCCCCTCCCTGACAGGTAGCAGTGGCAGCCTATGAGGCTTCCATGGCTGCCCAGACGCATCGCAGATCCAGACCGAGGTAAGAGTAAGCAGGCCATCAAATGTGACAGCCCACTTTTACCCCAGTCCGGCGTCTGTTGTATGGGCCATGGTGACGCTTGGCCTGGGCTGTTCCTCAGGGATGATCCCAAGGAACAGCCCGGGCTACACACCACCACAGCCTGTGCAAAGATGGGTTCCAGCCCAGTCCAACATCTGGCAGCTACTTTCAGCCGTAATGACAGCATGGGCTTCCACGCTTGGCAAAGTATGGAAATCCGTGCTATCGTCATGTCTGAAAACATCATGCATGCTATTCCCTCAGCTTACCAAAACCAGCCTAGTTATGAGTCACACAGTTCTAAGGAACAAATGTCAGCTTCATTTTGTTTTAATCAAGATCACCATGTAATCTGAGGCCCAAAGATGCACAGTGAGGGAATCATGCTTGTGGAATGAGTTTGGGATTAGCTGGTTTACATCTCTTGCCTCGCTAAATGTCCTGATGTGCTTGTCAGTTGTCTCTTGAGTTCCTCGGGAGGGAAGGAGTAACAACCTGTCTCCTTGAGAGAAGCAGCAAGGAGACAAACAATCTTTACACTGATTTCATTATTGTAATTGCAGCCTATTCTAGTTCTGGTGAAACGTCAGACACAATCAAGGAAACGGATAAGAATCTTGGAGGGGCTTGGTCAGCAGGGAAAGGAGAAAATGCCTTTCAGCACATATTCCAATCTAAAATTAAGCTGGTTTATTACTCACCAAGCCCAATGTTCACAGTAGCTAATGACTCAAGCCCCAGATTCAGGAAACAGTCACTTTTCAGGAGAAGGCATAAGCTCATGCTTATGCACCTTTCTGAACAGGGATGAACTTTGGCATTTGCTGTTTTAAGGGCTTGTTCACACAATGCTCTTTTCGAGTTTGTAGTGGCACTAACCCATCTTCTTAGTGCTGTGTGAAATCTTTACCACTTCATGTGCTCCTTGATGGATCTCTTGTTCTCTGCCACCTGACGCCACAGGCAGGCCACTGAAAGGTAGGGGAATCAAGCAGTGTGAATGCATTGCTTGCTATGGGACAAGGCAAACACAGAGTAAGAAACATGTGGTGAGTTTGCCAGGTGGAAAGAATTTGGGTAAATGAGCCCTAAGTGTTCTCATTGGAATTATTCCCCCCTCCCCCAATGATAATGACAGTGCAGAGACTTCCAATAACAGGAGAGTTCAAATTTGTATTAGAACAAGTGCTTTCTGAAGACTCATTTGTTTAGAATTACTTGTGAGCTAGTGGATCATATGAAAGCCATCCAAGTGGAAGGGAAGACCGTATTGAAGCATTTGGGTTCCCTTGGTAATTGCAATGCTGCAGGCATTCCCTGAGTCAGTTAATAGATTTCCCCAGTTCCTATGCACCAGGTGAAAATGTCTTCATTAAGGCGAATTTATTCTATTTGCTTTTACCATTTATTATTGAAGAAGACGCGTGAGTGGATGGAGTTTCAGAGATGACAGGGTAGAATTTTAAACAAAAACAACCCCACCCCCTCCCTGGAAGCTGAGAAGAGAGAAAGCTTGAGCGATCACTTGTATTGTTTATAAACTTCAAAACACACAGGAGATTTAGCTTTGTGGGAAGCAGGCAAGCTGCACTGCCCAGCCATTAAATGATTATGGCAGTGTGTAAACATCTGATGGTCTGTCTGATCTGAAGAATATTCCCCCGCTCCCCCCTCAAAAAACCCCCACCCCTGCAACAACTTCAAACTGTCATTTGGTGGAAGCAAATATTGGGAAAGGAAATGCTATGAAAGGGTTTAATCTCTGACGCTTAGTATTTCATTACTTTAAATTTGGCTACGGAATGGCAAATACGTTTAACCATATGAAATTGCTTTGCCCTTGAGAAAGGGAAGATTACTGATTTGGGAGTCAACAGACCTAGGATTTCTTTCTTCTCCTGTTTGTGATTACAGGCAAGTTATTTTATTATTAATAATAATTTCTATAGCACTTTCAGTGTCCAAGTGCTTTACAGTTCTTATTTAGTTCATTCTCACAGCAACAATCCTGTGCAGTACGTCATTAATTATTCCCATTTTACAGATGGGGAACTAAGGGTGTGAGATAGTGACTTGTCCAAGGTCACCCAATGAGTTCACATGTAAGATGGGATCTGAACACTGGTCTCCCAGTTCCAAGGCCAACATTTTTTCCAATAAGCTCCACTAACTACTCTTTATTAAGTTTACACATTTGCATTTATAAATAATACAAACAATACAAAAGAGCTAAATTCTTTCATCTTATCATGAACATAGGATTTTTTGAACTACGCACAATCAAGCAGGATGACAAAAATATACACTATATGTGCACGTTTGTGTGCTACATGCTACTAAATCCACCTACAAAAACTTAGTGAGTTTATAAATAAGACAGGATTTGAACCCTGCTCTCCTAGGTCCAAACTCAGCACCTTAGCCTTCAGGCTATAGCGACTCGTAATGCTGTGTAGCTTATTTTCTTCTTGTGAAAAAGTGGTATAATTCAAATCTATTTTTGTAAAACCCTTTGAGACTCCTAGGTGGAATGTCATATACAAACATTTAAAAATATTTATTTATTTATTTAATGTACATCCTGCCCTTCCACTTAGGCTCAGGGTGGGTTATTACAGCATAAGAATATATACAAATCAAAGTACATAAAAATCCCCTACTAATCCCTACTCCACCCCATATCCCCACCTGCCAAACACCTAGCCAAAAAGAAATGAATCCCATTGCCTCTGGAAAATGCTAATATAGCAAATAAAATACTAATATAGTGTAAACAGAATATAATGTAAATCATAATGACAATACTGACTAGGGATGGGCGAACAGAACGCGGTTTGGATGTTCGGTCGTTCGGTTCGAAACCCGAGTTCGGGTTCGATAGTTTGGTTCAGCCCAGTTCGGTTTGGCCGAACTTGGCCGAACATTCAAAAATAGCGAAACCGAAATGAAATTGAAACCAAAACCTAATTTTCAGCCCTGGAAAGACGTTTTCCCTGCCTCCGAACTCGTCCGAACACGACCGAACTGTTTGGTCGTTCGAGAGTTCGGTTCAGACGTTCTGTTCGGACGTCTGAACAGACCGAGTTCAGTCCAAATTCTGAACATCCGAACTGCATTCGCCCATCCCTAATACTGACACTGATAGGCCTGTATCATATACATGAGTCTGTTTCAATCTAGCCTTGAGATGGATACTGTCTGCTAAATCTCGGTCCTCATCTGGGTTTCAAAACACCCCAAAATTCATGGAGATAAAAGTTGAGGGATTTAGCTCAAATGTCTAATTTGCTTCCAGACTCAGATATAAAACACTTTCCAGATCTTGAGAGTGTTTTTAATCCAGGCTTTTGACTTCTTTTTTTCTCTCTCTGTTGGTGGTACCTACAGGTACATTCTCTCCTTTTCATGCTATTCGGGTTTTATGTCCACACACACACACACACACACACACACACACACACACAGCATGGGGAAATCAGAAAACACTGCATTAATTCTGTCCTCTGAGAACCCTACCAGACCACTGCCTCTTGCTTACTAACTACATTATGCCCTGTTATTGCAGGTATTTTCATTGCAGTGCTAATCCTTCATAATACCCAGGCTGGTGTTACTTATGAAGAAGATATGAAAACACATAGCACTTCAGTGCCATTGGGATGGTAAATTAGCTATTCACTCATGTTGTTCTGTGTAAACTTAGTCATATTCTTATTTTGACCACTAAGGGTCTAGCCTTACCTGAGTTGCCAGTCCAGCACTAATGAATCATGTCTGGAGAATTATAGGCTTTCTTTTTTGCTATTATTATAATGGGATATAAAAAAATGAATTGAAACAAGCTGTAAATGAAAGCAATTTTCTTCCTGTGTCAGTAATCAGATGACAGCAAGCCCTGTGTCTTTCAGAGGCAGCCAAGAGAAACAGAGAGACAACAAGCTCATTTTCTCAGGGTCAGATCAGCTCACTCATACTTAGGCAACACAGGATTTAAGTGGTGAATCTGCTCTAGTCGCATATTGGCAAATTGTTGGCGACAGCCATCTTCTGCATTGCTAGTGAGTAGATGGACATTGTTGGCTCTTTTACCCTTTGGAAAGTACTAAAGCTTTGCATTTCTGTGCTATGTGGAAAGTGCATGAAATATTAAGATTTGTCTCCAGAAGCATGTGTTTTCATGCCCATAAGCATGCCTTCAGCATAGCTCTTGTACTAACATTGGCAAATCTCAGTGTACATTGTGCCTCCCACTTAGGGTAGGCGATGAGGAACCCTTTGGAGATCAGTACAAGCTCCACAGGGCACATAAGCTCTGGAGTGAAGGTGCTTAAGGGGCATAGGGAAAGGAGGAGGAGGGTCCAGATCAAGTAAGAACGGTTGAGCAATGGAATAAACTGCCCAGAAAGTTGTGGAATCTTCCACCTTGCGTATTTTCAAAACCCAGCTGAACAAGTATCTGTCAGCAATGCTGTAGGCAGGTAGGGACTGGATTTGGCGTGTGGGCAATAGGTTCCCCATCTCTGACTTAGAGTAACAAGAAAACTTAGCAAATAGGTGAATAAAGTAATATCACATTGGATAATGTGGGTCACGTTTGGGGAAAACAGACTTTAATAAATCTAGTGAGAAGCCAGGGCAGTAGAACGTTCCCTTGGAATTATCCATGGTCCTGATGCAAAATATGCTGAAACCAATTAGAGAGTGTAGATATTATTCATGTTCAGAATAGGCCCTTCATCTTTCAGGACTTCTTTCCTCTGATAGCAGTGTCATGACTTAGGAATTAGAGGTGGATTAATGAAGGACATAAGTTTGTATTTCTATACCCAACCCAGTGCTAGGAAGACACAGCCTCTCATTATGGAACACATTTCCAGACTGCTCTATTTCATGTTATAAACTCAGACATAGAGGATTTTTATGATATACACTTCATCTTTAGACAGTATTAACATATTAAATTAGCTAAACTCGACCCTTCTAGGATAAGTAATAAACCTGTGTGTAGGTAAAACAGGTAAGTAATACTCTCATATTCCAAGCAAGGAAATGGATCAAGTTTGTTTTGACTGTCCGATCAGGGCTGTGACAGAGGCCTGGTCCTGGGGTACATGTCTCAGGACCCTGTCTTGAAACTTGGGAGGATGGTGGTTGGGTTAAAAGACTAATTAGCACATGGTAGCAGCAGCCCATAGGCATCATGTTGATTTAAGAAGGAGCTGGTTTACAAAGGAGATCCAGGGTCAGGGTCAAGACTAGGACTGAATGAACTGCACTTCTCCTTTTCACATATTTTATCTGCATTTTCAGAACAGGTTGCAGAGTTCCGACACAGATTTTTGGCTACACAGTTTTTTCTGACTACAGAGCAATCATGTGCAGTGCCATTTTGTGCGTATGTATAAAATAGAGCACTTTTTGTGCATGTACAAATATTTTGTTTTGTGCACAAGTGCAAAATGGCACTGTGCATTTATGTACATATCAGTCATTTATGTACAGTGCTATTTTGTGCATACATATGAAACAAATACACAAAAAAGTGTCCCGTTTCATGTGTCACATACAGTCTGGTTCTCCAGTGGAACAGGGAGTGAATTGTGACTGCTCCACGCTTTGCCGGTTGGAGACACAGTCTGCCCAGAAAATTTGCTTTAGCTCTGAGAATCAAGACTGAAGAAAGCACTCTGATGCCTGATAAGCAGAAAGTCTGGTGAGAGACACTTGTAGGAAGCAGGGATAGAAGGCATAATGAGGAGAGACTTTAGGAAAAACCTGGCAGCAGGACATGGTACCAGGAAGGCAGTGCTGAATCTAGGAAGCATTTGTGTTTGATTTGACACTGAACCTAGATGATTTTTAAAAAAAATAAAATAATTTAATATGTCAGATTACAAGAAGGGGTGTTATTTGATTCACAAGACTTGTCAAGAAGGCGATTAGGGCAATGAACCAATGAGTAGAAGGGGTGAAATGACCCCATTACAAAGGATTATGTTTATGATCCAGAAATCCTAGCTTTCAATTCTATGCTAAGACTAATAAACCATGGGGCTGATTCCACTGACAGTTACACCAGCTGGCCTCCATTACCCACAGTGGTGTTACTCCTTATTTAAAACTACCAAGAGCAGAAGATCAGGATCTCTGCCATGACTCTGCTTTCAGGAACATTCCACTAACACAGCTTTACCCTTCTCCTCTACCCCGCCCCCCCTCCAATAGCACAATAATATTTATTTATTTTTAGCAGCAAAGAGGCAGAATTCAAAAGCTCTGATTTAGGAAAATAGCTTGTTTGTTAATCATTTCCTCCTTCCTGATTCAGTGCTTGCTTGCACATAAAATATTGATTTATTGGGCAAGCAAGGATGCTCTTGGCAATGCAGATGGAAAGCGGAAAGGCTGAAAAAAATGGCCAGGATTTTTCTATTTTTGCAAAAGCTTAGCTTAGGAAAGGTAGCTTAGAAACCAGAGAAAGGAGGAAGCTTTATCATAGTGATGCATAGAGGCAAAAGAAGAAATGCAAATACCTGGCAGACACCCAGTAGAGGGGGAAAAGCAGGAACTGAGAATATGAAAAATGCAAAAAGGGAGCTGAGAAAAAAATATTTAATTCATATGGGGAAGTTCAGAGGTGGTCACTGAGAACAAGGGGGTCAAGGAATAGACCCAAAATGTGATGCTTGAAAAGAGAAGAAATGAAAAGAACTCTGCAAAGCCTTCTAAATGCTGCCAGTTCCTGCCCAAGTTTAATGGTACAAGATGGATGTATATTGGGTGTTTTCAGATGGACATGGGGCTGCCTGCCCCCGGAGCTGCTCCGGGTTGCACATCCATATCTTCCCGCTCCCAGTCCCACCTAGGTCGGGATGAGATGGACCCTGTGGGTTCCCTGGCCCGTGGTCTGCCCACAAGGCACCCCCTCCCCCACCACAGCGTTGTGGGCTAGATCATCTGCAATGCTATGGTGTTGCCCAGGTTGATGGCTATCTGGAAGTGGAGCAGCAGCATGGGTCTACACAGCAGATGGACAGCTGTTCTGCTTTGGGCTGGTGCCTGGGTTTAGCTGGCCCAATCCGCCGGTGGTGCTCTGGGATGTTCTGGAGCACTGCCGGTGGGGCAGCCCCGGAGCAGGCACAGTCTGCTCTGCACCTGCTCTGCCTACACGTCTGGTCCTTTAGACAGACAGGCCACCCAGGGGTGAAGCAGGCTAGCACAGCCAGCACTGGGGCAGCCTGTCTATCCCAAAGTACCCCCCATTTCCACAATTTTTCCTGGCACAGACTTCAGGCTCACCAGTCTGTAGTTTCCAGGATTGCCTCTGGAGCTCTTTTCAAATATCAGTGTTACATTTGCCAACATCCACTCCACAGGTACAGTGGCAGGTTTTAGCTATAGGTTACAAATTAGGCCTGAAACAACATGTGGCAGCGACCAACAATTCTGTCGGAAACCTCCTGTCCATTGCCATTTTCCTGACATGGCACCCCCATACTTGTTCTGATGCTTGCTGCTGCTTTCTGCATAATTGTCAGAAACTGTCGCAAGTCCCATAAAGTGTCGGAAAATGCCACAAAGTGTTGGAATGTGTCATTAAAGTATCGGAAAAACTGTCGGAAATGATGGAAAAACTTTCGAAAATGTTAGAACTGTCAGAATGTTCAGAAATTGTAAGTATTATCTTAAGTGCCACAGAAAACGAACTGTCGCAAAATGTTAGGATTTTTGTTTTTTGTTATTAAAAACCGTCAATTATTGTTATTAATGAAATTTTGTTTTCGTTATTGGTGTGATTATCGGTTTCGGTATTGATTTTGAGCGACAATGAAGATTTTGTTTTTGGTATCATTTCTGTTGTGGGCTGCAACCAGTGGCAGAAGTACCAGCAGACACCTGCCCCAGACTTCTCAGAAGTTGAACTCCTTCCTCCCTTTCTCATTATAATACATTAGTAATAAGTGCACAATGATAATATGAAAAATTATTAATATATATGTCTAACCTACACCTAATCACCTATACTATATGCAATATATTCCAAAGTATCTATATTAATAAACTTCTATCTACTATGTGTTCTATCTTAATAGCTATCTATCCTATTCCTATCCTATAATGCTAATATATATAATAAAAAGCTTAGTATATCTACTAATATCTATATAATCTCTAATCTATCAATCTATATATATACAACTGATATATCTATATATAATATGGATGGGGGAGACAGACAGGGGAGGGGAAAGGAAAAAAAACCTATAGGATCTATCTATCTATCTATCTATCTATCTATCTATCGCTGTTGATATATATGTACAGGGGGAGACAAACAGGGGAAGGTAAAAGGTAAAATAAAGGGTATAAGGAAGGTATAACACTGAGGGCTGTGGAGGATTTTAGTGCAAGCACCAGAGTTCTGTAAACGTGACTTGATACATCAAGAGCTAACACAGAACAAAAGACAATCAGCATGGCCCTGCAACATAAAGGGTTGCAGTGCCCTCCCCTGAGCCCCCATGATTAGTTCTGGGAGGCAAGAGACATTGAGCAATCATAGGATGCCATTCAATTGCCTGGGACCTGCTTACACTGCTCATTGGCGAGCAATTACATCCATCAGGTCCTTCTCCTCCCATTACAGACCAAGTTCAAGAGTTCAACACTGTTTCTGGCTCTGAGATGTCTGCTCCCTCCTCCCCAGTCCACATTTCCCTCCAAAAAACACCTGCCAGGCAATAACAAAATCAATAACAACTTTTGTTATCGTTATTGATTTCATTATTATTTTTCTTCATTATTGTTATTGCAATAACGATAATGAAAATGAAGAATTTTGTTATCAATATCAATATAACGAAAATGAAGTTCACACCCCTACTGCCACCAGTCTTCTACCATCTGAACGTATAAGATACCCTGTCATGTACTGAGTTAACTAGTGTGTAAGTGCTGTCAAGATCAGGAACAATTTATATGAACTGCCTTGTTGCTTTATGCAATTAATACATTTACTTCCCAGATAATCATCATCGAGCTCCACTAATGATTAATTCTAACCCTAAATTGGCTAGGCTAAAATATATACAAGGGACTGTATTTGTGGGTTTGGAATTATTTCATAACAGGAGCAGCGGCAAGACTGTCAAAATGTCAACAGTAAACAGCAAACCAGCAAACAATGCTGCCAATTCAGGCCTATTACAAGTTACTAATAGAAGGTCTGCAATTTCATATCTGAGTTCCTTCAGAACTCTGGGATGAACACCATCTGGTTCTGGATTTGTTACTATTTAGTTTGTCATTTTGCTCTAGAACCTCTTCCAGAGTCACATTGATTTTTACAGCTCTCCCGTTTAATCACCTACAAAGAATAGTTCCGGCATGGGTAGCTCCCCAACATCCTCTTTAGTGAAGACAGAAGCAAAGAATTAATTCAGCTTCTCTGCAATGGACTTATTTTCCCTGAGTGCCCCTTTCACTCCCTGGTCATCTAATGGCCCAACTGACTCTCAAGAAGGCTTCTTGCTTCTGATGTACTTTAGAAATTTTTTATTATTAATTCTTGCCTCTTTAGCAAGTCCCTCTTCAAATTCTCTCTTGGCATGCCTTAATGATGTTTTACATCTAATTTGCTAGTGCCTATGTGCTTTCTTATTTTCATTAGGACTAGCTTTCCATTTTTTAAAAAATAATGCCTTTTTGGTTCTAATAGCCTCCTTAACCTCACCATTTAGCCATGGTGGAAGACGTTTAGTCCTCTTGCTACCTTTTTAAAATTGTGGAATACATTTAATCCTGGTTTCCAAGAAGGTATTCTAAAATAGTCTCCATGCCTCTTGCAGACATTTAATCTTCACAGCTGGTCCTTTTAGTTTTCTTCTAACTAGCTCCCTCATTTTACTATAGTCTCCCTTTTTAAAGTTAAATGTTACTGTGGTAATTTTGTTTATCAATTTCCCTCCAGTAATTATGTCAAATTTGATTCTGTTATGATCACTATTGCCAAGATGCTCTACCTCCATCACCCCTTTCACCAGGTCCTGCGCTTCGTTTAGGACTAGATCTAAAGTAGCACCTCCTCTCATTGGTTCCAGGACCATCTGCTCCAAGAACCAGACATTTATGGCATCTAGAAGATTTACCTTCATATCATGCTCCAATTTTATTAATGTTGGAGACCATTGTCAAAAAAAGAATTACTAGGCATACCAACAAGCACGATTTGATGGGTAAAGAACCCAGCATGGCTTTAGCAAAGGGAAGTCACACCTCACTAACCTAATTGAATTTTATGAGATTGTTAATAAGCATGTAGATGGGTTGATCCTGCTGATATAGTATATTTTCATTTTCACTAAGTCCCTCACCAGAGATTCCTGGGTATATATGGGTGGAGAGATTTGGCTAAGCATTCATGGGGTGAGAGGAAGGGTCTTGTAATGGATTGGTAGCTGGTTAAAAGATAGGAAACAAAGGGTAGGACTAAATGGTCATTTATTTTTCAAGTTGGAGAGAGGTAAACAGTGGAGTGCCTCATGGGTCAATACTGGGACCAGTATTGTTTTACATATTCATTATTGATCTGGAAAAGGGGGTAAAGAGTGAGGTGGCTAAATTTTCAGATGACACCTAATTATTCAAGATAGTTAAGACTCAGGAAGACAGTGAGGAACTACGGAGGGATCTTGCATGACTAGGTGAATGGGCAATAGAATGGCAAATGAAATTCAATGTTGATAGCTACAAAGTGATGCACCTAGGTAAAAATAATCCTCACTTTATATACATGATGCTAGGTTCTGATCTTGGTGTAACCAGTCAGGAGAAGGATCTTGGAGTCATTGTGGATAGTTCCTTGAAGACATCAGCTCAGGGTATTTTCAGATGTGACGTTACCACGGGTAGCCACGCTTTGACCCTTATGGCCAAATCACATTTGAAACAGTCCGCCAGATGTTTCTCCAGGGGGTTCCATTGGCCATGGCAGCTTTTAGCCTGGTCTGTAACTCAGGCCCATCATCGAGGCACAGCTCAGGCTAAGTGCTGTCATGGCCTGTGGAATGCATCTCTGGACCGGGGTAGAGTGGGCCATCAAATGTGATGGTCCGCTCTACCTGAACCTGGTCCAGGTCCGGGGCTGTTCCGGGCAGGTGCAGTGGCCTCATGGGCTGTTGCATTCACCCATCAGGGAGGAAGGCAGGCTGTGCTCAGCAGCACAGGGGGCAGGGCTATGTCGACCCATGTCCACATGTGGTCCTGCCCTCTCCCTAACCCCGCCGTGTCTCTTTGGTGGCTGGGCCAGATCCTGCCTGGGGTGAGTGCCCTCACCCTGGGTAGGACCAAAGCGTGACAGCACACTACACCATCACATGTGAAAATACCCTCCATGTGAGGCAGTAGTCAAAAAGGAAAACTGAATGCTAGAAAATAAAAGGGAAAAAATCATAATGCCACTGTATAAATCTTTGGTGTGACCCCACCTTGAATATTGTGTGCAGTTCTGGTTGTTTCATTTCAGGAAAGATCTAATAAAATTGGTAAAAATTCAGAGTAGAGCAACAAGGATGATAGAAGGGATGGATCGACTTCCATATGAGGAGAGGCTCAACAGGTTAGGGCTGTTTAGCTTTGAGAAGAGGTGATTAAGGGGGGACATGATAGAAGTTACTGAACAAGAGAGGTGTGGAAAAAGTAAATAGGGAACTCTTGTTTGCCCTTTCTCGCAAAAAGAGAGCAAGGGGATATACTCTGAACTTTAATGACAGTGGATTTAAAACAAAAAGTAATTATTTTACACTTACTGGACAATACAGTTGTGGAACTTGTTGCCAGAGGAGGCAGTGAAAGCCAGCAGCATAACTAGCTTCAAATAGAAACTAGATAAATTCTTAGAGGATAGCTCCATAAATGCTTTCTAGTTGGGGCTTAAACCCCTAGTTGGGAGCGGTTAGCAGGAGATGGGTCACCCTCATGACCTGTACTTGTTCTTCTTTCGAGCTACTGTAACTGGCCACTGTCAGAGACAGGATGCTGGGCTTGATGGACCACAGGTCTGACTCGGTATGGCACTTATGTTATTATGATATACTGTCCTGTACTATGACAGTGGCCATAACCAGCTGCTATTGAGCTGGTTATAGAGGAGTCAGAACCATAAGAACCATAAAAACCATAAAAAACCAGAAAAGCCCTATAAAAGTGGGGCTAGAGACACACTGCTTCCTCCCTGGATGTAAACAGAGTGTGGGAGACTGCAGGGAAAGGAATGGGGGAGTGGATTCTTGGGGCCAGTGAGTGTGGCACAGGGTGCCCATGAATGAGTTAATGGGGTATATGTGGGTGGAAAGACTTAGCTAAATCAGGTTTGACAAAGACAGCATGCACGTGTTTGAGTTATTGTTTATCAGAGAGCTCTTCTTTAGCTCATGTGGTCGAGAGACTTGTGGCTTGGGAGCTGAAAGGGAAGGGTTAAAATCCCTGTCTCCCAGACACATGTATGCGATTGATTTAGTACAGTGCAACCTTATAACACATGTCGTTATAGTGCGAAATCAATGAGAGGTATGACTCCCAAGGTGTTACACCACAAACAGATTTACAAAAATATAATGCTGCTATATAAATCTATGGTGCAACCATACCTGAAGTGCTGTGTGCAATTTTGGTTGTCCCATCTCAAAAAAGAGATATAGAAAAACTTGAAATGGCACAGAGAAGGACAACAAAAATGATGACGGGTATGGAATGGTTTCCGTGCGAGAAGAGGCTTGATAGGTTAGGGTTCTTCGGTTTGGAGAAAAGACAACTAAGAGGGGATATGATAGAAGTTTACAAAATCATGAGTGGTGTGGAACAAGTAAATAGGGCATTGCTATTTGCCTTCTCTACTAATACTAGAACTAGGGGACACTAAGAAAGTAACTGGCAGCAGATTTAAAGCAAACAAAAGGAACTTGTCACCCAAGGATGTTGTGAAGGCCAGTAACCTAGCTGGATCTAAACAAAGATTGCAGAAGTTCTTGGGAGGATAGGTCCATAAATGGCTATTAAGCAAGTTGGTTGGGAGAACGTAACGTCTGACTGTTGGGGGCTGGGAGTAAATAGCAGGGAATGAATCACTCCATTATGACCTGTTGCATAATTCTCTGAAGCAATCGAGGCCAGCCACTGTCAGAAACAAGATGCTGGGCTGGATGGACCATTGATCTGACCCAGTATGGCCCTTCTCATGTTCTTACATGCAAAACACCCTCATTATAACACGGATTTGGTTGTAATACAGTGTGAGGCATGTCCCACCAATACATTGCTATAACAAGGTTGAGAACTGTAATTAATTCTATTTTTAACCTGCCTTTTCCTATAGGCTCAGGGTGGTTTACAACATAATATATTAAAAATACTGTATAAAATATGAGAATAAAAACTTATATTAACTGTAAACATCCCCATTAGAATCAGTTCCTGAGCCCTGCTTGCTAAACGCCTGGCCTAAAAAAAATAGGTTTGAATCTGAAAGAAAGTATTGCAGCCTTCTCACCAGGCGGAGTTGGTGAAAAGTGCTCCTGGTCACTGTCATGACGTGATGTTCCAGTCAGAGTGAGGGATCCAGGATGTGCACCCCAGGGCTGTGAGCTGAAGTAATTGGAAAAGTAAGGACCCCACCTATGACAGGCATCTCTATGAACCCGCCACCAGGTCACTGGGCCAGCCAGCCATAATCACTTCAGTCTTGTCTGGACTCACCTTCATTTGGCTTGCCTGCATCCAATTCCCAGTGTCAGTCAAACAGTAAAGCACCAAGATGCAGATGTGATGAGCAATGGGCAGCTCGAGGATTCATCATAGCTTTGAATTAGCTGCTCCCCACCCTTGTTTTCTCTGGGTGAAAACAGACATGACGCTAACCACCCTTGGTGGTTATTTATGCATGTTGCAGGGCTGTATTGGTGCCCTATGCAGCCCTGAAACATGCATAAATGACCACCAAGGGTGGTTAAAGGGTGGTGGTTAGCGTCATGTCTGTTTTCACCCTCTGTCTCAAACACTTACCACAGGGTTCCAGCAGCATCTGAGTAGAACAGGGAGGAGCCGCCCCGAGCTGTTCTCAGGAGGGGTGGGGTATAAATTCAGAAAATAAATAAAATAAATAAATAAATACAGGTACCGTAGCTGTTTGCTGCCATGAAGTCTTGTTTGTATGTTAAATGCAGAGATTCTGTTCCAGAAGAAACACTGAGGAGGGCCAAGCAGATTGGATTCTCAGATAAACAGATTGGGAATTGCCTTGGAGTCACTGACGTACAAAGCAGGGAGCTGAGGCTGAAAAAGAACATAAAACCATGGGTGAAACAGGTACAATGAGCAGTGATGGAATGCTGGAGAAATAAAACTGGGAGGAACAATTCGGGGAAGTGAGATTGAGTCCTTATCCCCCTTACCCCCTGCCTCCCCCCCCCACTGATAGTCTTCTCTCTTTGGTATACTATGTGTATACAACCCACCTAAGCATAGTACTTGTGTACCTCACAACCTTTACTGTATTTATCTTCACAGCACCCTTGAGAAGAGGGGAGTGCTGGAATCCCTATTTTTTTTTAATTATTATTATTTATTTATTTATTTATTTTATTTATTAGCATTAGCATTTGTATAGCACCAGCTATGTACCTGGCACTTTACAGAACAATGAGACAGATGCGGTCCCTGCCTACGGCTTACAATCTAATAGACACGGAGGGGGGAGACAAGGAGAGGGGACATAGGGAGAGACCAGGGATTAAAACATTCAAGTGGATGCAAAGTCTCAGGTGCACGTGCTTGGCTTGGTTGCAGTTAGGCAGGAGTCTGCGGGGAGGGCAGACAGTAAATATTGAGTGGGATAGGATAGGAAGCTGAGGTTCCACAGAGGAAATCTGTTGTGGCAAATCAGGGACTTGCAGCCTGGCCACCCAAGTCCCTAGCCCTTGGGGCAACCTTCCTGACTCTAATATGATAAAAAGAGAATGAGTATGATTTCCTTTCTCACACTTCCGTCCCCATGAGACACAAAATGCTCCCTTCCTCTTCCACTGCCTTGCACAGAAGCATTCTCCCTCTCCCCACCCATGAATGTATCAGTGCAAGAAAGTATGAAACAAAAGGGACTGACCATGAAAAGTATAGCTCTCACTCTCATTCTCTCCAGTGTAACTTTTTACTGGGTAATACTTTATTTTAAGTGTTCCATCATTACAAGCTCATTTCGTATTCATTGTGATAGCGCTGAGCATAATGAGTTCATCTGGTATTCATGACGATGTCACAAGTGCTTTCCTAGGTGTTCCATTGTCATTTTGCCATTAGTTTAAGGGATGCTAATACTAAACTGCCAGCAGCTGGTTTTTGCCCTTAAAAGAAATCACCAAATGTTCTTGAAATTGCTTGAAGTACCCATCTGTAGCTTGAAACCCAGCTGCAAGTGCCAAGGACTCTTCTGCTTGCCTCTGACCTGGCTTACTCAGACTTGTCTTATTTTGCCTTACATTCCAAAGACTGTACAAGATTTGCAGTGCTGAACTGATTGTGTGCCAGGTATCCTTCAAAAAAGGTCATCCCACTTATCATTTAACTTGTGGCAGCAAAGCATATGTCTCTGCAAGAACCACAAAGTAATAATAATAATGATGATGATGATGATGAATGGTGTGTTCTTATTGGCAAGACTGATCCTCAGGTATCATAGTCGGAGCACAAATCCCATTAACTTTAATGAGACTCTTGCCCATGCTAAGTGATGGTGCATGTGCTGGATAGTCAAGTTCATAATATAAGGCCATATTATTCCTTACTTAGTTGGGAGAAGCAGTTGGAGATTCAGAAAAATATTCAAAACGTTTGAAAGTTTCATGTGTTTCAGCACTTTATTTATTTATATAACACTAGCAATGTGTCTGGCACTGAACAATCATTAAATTAGAGACAGGTTCCTGCCCCAGGGAGCTTAGAATCCAAAATGGACAAGAGATGGAGAACAGTAGAATAGGGAGAGACAGGACTATATCTATAAAGGTGAGACGTCCCAGGTGCATGTTCTTAGCTTGGTTGCAGGAGAGAAGGGAACCCTGGATGATAGAACAGTAGAAGGAGTGTCACTGAGCAGCCTGTGAGGGTGAGGAGCTAGGGAAAGCTGGATAGAAGGGAGAGGTTTTTAGGTAATGAGTATTCTTGAAAATTAATTATTATTCTTGTAAAAATTCATACCAGGTGGAGAAGAGGAGGATCAGGCAGTGGTGGGAGTGGACAGAGAGACTAGTTTACCCTTTCTTTCATCTGGGAGGAAGGTAATGGGAAGTAGCTAGTTAGTGGGCAGATAAAAATGGAAGCAAGAGACAAAAGAACAGAAAATTGGCTGAGAAAAATACTTTGCACCTGTTGAATGATTTTTCTCTTCTGCAGATTGACACTCTGGCAGAAGAATACCCTGCAGTTACTAACTACCTGTATGTCACTTACAACGGCCAGGTAGGTCGGTGCTGTCATTTATCCCAGCAGAACTGCAAGATGCTTTAATGTCCCCTCCCTCCCCCATTAGAACCCACAGACTTAGGAACTAATTGCACATTGTTCTGTCTACGAATTGTTTCAGCCAGTATTATGCATATTCCCATCTGAGAATAGGTCGAAATATTTTTCTAGTAGTTATTTCATTCTTGTTGAGATAGCGAGTGTATAACTGACAGCCCATAACTCCTTCATGCAACAGAACTGGCATAATGTAGGCACCAGCAGTGCAAGTTTACTCACAGTGCCCCATTAATGGATCCTGAACCTCCACACCTGTATAAATAAGAAAAAAGGTGACTCATTCCCTGTGCCTACTTGGTCCTTGGCCTCTGCTGAGGCTCCAGATTAGTGCACCATTTGATGCCATTTTGCTGACTGCTTTGCAATGTAGACAATGCCTTTTCTCTTGAAATCTGGACTTGCACCAGCAAGTTATTTCACAAAGCCCACCGAGCAGCCTGCATAGCAGAAGGCCTTTTGATAACAATTGGCATCTTGCCCTTGTTTCATATGGTAGTTAAGTGTGGTTAAAGGAAACTGTAGCTCCCTAATAGATTGTATCAGGTCTGCAATGTGCTTCAGACATGCAAAACAAACCAGGTTATTATAGCAAATCTGGAGTACCTTCCTGTTATGAACTACCTCTGGAGTCCCGTATTTTCCTCTGAGGAGTTGTCTACCTTCTCCCTCTTCTTCAAGGCTCCTCATTGTAGTGAGATTCCTTGAGTAAAAAATCATGACCAGAAAGGAATGGAGGTCTCTTGTGTGCTACAGTACTAACCAGGGAACACAGAAACTTGGGATTGGCTACGATGGGACCTCTTTTCACTCTCTCTCCAGGTGGACAGTCTGACTAAAGGGTTTTGTCTCTCCCCACAGAGAAGAAGGCAGGATTCAAAACTGATCAATAGCTTCTGTGTACATTATCCCTCCACACAAATCCAGTTCTGTCTTGCTTTGCAGGGAGTTAGGATTTAGCAGTGAGTGAGCCATCTTTGGTCTTTAGGTCTTCTTTTAGTTCTGTTTCTTGTTTTTATTGTTGGCCTTTCTGATGCCTCAGCTTCCCCTCTCCTTCCTCCCTCTCGGGGAGGACTGGGGTTAGAGCTTTGCCCCAGAGGTAATATGGGTTCCTTCCCTGTGCACCCCCTTACTCTCTCATCCCCCCCACCCCCCTCATTGGAGAGAGGGAGCTGAGCAGATGGATGTAGAGGGAAGCTCAGGTCACTTCTTCCCCTTCCTGCCTATGGACTCCAGAAGCCAGGTTCTGGTAATGTACGTTTCCTCTTGTAACCATGAAGCCCAACTGCCCTTGGGACTTGCTCAGAGCTTGGGGAGGAAGATGGCTGCTGCTGCCCCCTCATCTTAGGGAGGCATGTGGGGCAGATAGTTCCTGGAAGGGGAAACTCTGGATCCTGTCAGGCCTGTGCGACCAATCCCCTTTTCCCCACCCCTAGAGCCTTGTGAACCTTCCAGGCATGAGGTAGCAATTTCTGCCTGTTTTCCTAATAGGGTACCTTGGCCTCCTGCTGGGTTGTCCCAGTGGATCTGGGACTAGAATGTAGACAGGACAGGCCCCTGACTACAAGTGTTCCAGGCCCAGTCAGTGGCTTCAGGGTGTGGGACCCTGAGCAGCAGCAGTATTACCAGCTAGCACAACACTTACCTTGACACTGTGTCCCCACTGTGATAGCTACTGCCCTGCTAGATTTCCTCTCTCAGCACCAGGGCCAGCCCTAGGCAGAATGGCAATGTACCTGGCTCTGTACAATCAAGTTATAGACAGTTGCCTACCCTAAGGGGCTTACAATGTAAGAGAGACACGGGTGGGGAGACAAGAGACAGATGAAAATAACGGGAGAGAAGGATACATTCATGAACTTGAGAAGTTGCATGTGCACATGCTTAACTTAGTTACAGGAAAGAGAAAGATTCTGAGGGAGGGAAGAGGCAATGTCTTCTTCAAGATGAGCTAGGGAGAACCTGATGGAAGAGGTAGGTTTTCAGGAGAGATTTGAAGGTTGGGAGGGAGGGAACAGAATAAATGTGTCTAGGAAGGGAGTTCCAGGCATTGGGGGCAGCAAGGGAGAAGGGGTGAATATGTTTTGAGCAGCAGGAGAACCGGGCACAGGCAAGGGTTGGGACAGAGGAGGAATGAAGCTCCCTGGCGGGAATGTATCCGGAAACAAGTGTAGAGAAGGCCATGACGATCATTGAAGGTGAAGACGAGATTGTTCTGAATACATTCAGACAGAGGGAGTCCATGTAGGGCAGAGAGGAGGGACTGATCATGGTGAAAGTGATGGGCAAGGTGGATGACTTTGGCAGCAGAACGTTGAACGGAAATGAAGGGGGTGAAGTCAGACCAGGGGAGACGAGTAAGGAGGAGGTTGCAGTAGTCAAAGTGAGAGATGACTAGGGCCTGCACTACGGTTTTGGCAGTGGAAGCAGTAAAGCAAGGCTGGATTTTTGCAATGTTATACAGAGTGAAGTGACAGGACTTGGCAACAGCCTGGATCTGAGGTGTAAAGGAGAGGGAGGAGCTGAAGATGAATCCCAGGCTGAGGGACACGTTGGGGGAACATGTTGAGGGACAACCTGAGGAACATGTTGGGGAAAAGATGAGGTATTCAGTCTTGGCCATATTTTAGCAAGGGCTGTGTGGTGAAGCTCTGGGCTAAGTAGCAGCAGGAGCAGGCCCAGTAAGTTAGAGCACTTCACCACTTGCTTACCTGGGATATGTCCTGATTAAGAGAACCCAGTGCCCAGGGAGCAGAGATCACATGACCACTGTGGGTGGGTCATGTGGTCTGGGCTGGGGCTATGTAGAGAGGGTTAGTGCAGCCTATCTCAGAATGATCTTGGAGACATCAGGGTGAGGAGCTCCTAAACCAGATGGAGCTACCCTGCTGGGAATGAGAATGTAGGAGGGAACCCTGACCCTGCCATAGGGGGAGGGAGAGGGTTCAGGAAGGCCCTGAAGAGCAGGGCCTTAGGACAAGAGGGCCTTAGAATAAGTGGGTCCAGGGGTTGCAGAGAGAAAGCAGGCTGCCAATAAGCCCCTAGCGGACGGTTCCCCTTCCCTTGCCCCCATTGCTGCCAGCCAAGGGGAAGAACAGCTGGTGGCCCACCTGACATTTGGGGGTACCTCAGCCAACAGGACTTAGGCCAACACTAGCAAGGCTGAAGGTGGGGCTTGAGAGGAGCCCAATTATGAGTCTGGTGAGATCTATCTGCATGCACTGAGGACTTGAGCAGAGGTGGGGCCTAGATATAGATAGAGCGAAACCCCAGCATGGAGCAGGAGATGGTAGTTAGCTCAGCCACTAGCAGAGGAGGGGGTTACGAGACAGACCCAGAACCATCATGGGAGCAAACTGGGATTACCAAGGGCAGTGGGGGCCCTAGGGTCAGGAGCTGTGCAAAAATGGGAGTAAGCTGGAATTCTCCAAATGGAGGAGTGTGGCATAGAGGATGCCCACCTCCAAGCCTAGAGAAAAAGGGCCAGCTGTGAGCGAAGCAGGAGAGAGGGCCAGAGTGCTGACTTTATGAAGGGACTGGAGGTTCTTGAGAGAGATGCCTCAACTACCTAGGATTCTGGACTGTGTTCCCGAAGCAGCTTGAGATCGTCTTCCCTTGGGAGGGAGACAGCGGACTATATGTAAGAGCATCATGGGCGGGACTACCCCTCACAGAGAGGTAATTTCCCAAGACAGTAACATTGACAGCAATGTGTAACACCTGCCACTGGTGTTAGAGACGTCCCACAGTCAATCTGGAGAATAAGCCAGTGCTGCAGAGAAAATGGAGAAGATCACTAAACAAATGTTCCAGTGGCTGGGGAGGGGGAAGGGAAAGGGTGGGGGATGTGCAGATGTGCATCCACAAGGCCCCGCCCCCGTCCTCCTCAGTGCAGCCCTGGCTCCTCCCTGATAGGCAAGTGCAGGCCACCGCGCCCGCCCGGAACTGCTCCGGCCATGGAATTGCTAACTTGGGCTGACAATTTGGCACCACCCTGGCTGATCTTAAATTGAAGACTGGTCTTGGCTACAACTGGGAAAGTCATGTGTTCTGTGTGGTTACTATCCTGGAAAGCAAATCTGCAGGCAGGTCAGTTTTAGTAGGATCATCTTCTAGGAATCAGCACTCTGAACCCAGAATCCAGTGATCTTAGTTCAAAATTTGATAGAACCTAAAGCCTATTCTCCAGGCAGCAAGTTGTTTGGAAGCAAGCACTGTAGTGGAAAGGATACAATCTCTCCCCATTATTCCATGGGCTTCAGACTTCATGGGATCCTTTTTGCTCCTGGGATTCCCTTTAGAACAGGAAGGGGAATCGGTGACTACCAGAAAAGAGGGATTTAGAGGACAATGCCAGGGAGGTCCACAATACCAGCAGTCCTCATGGAAATTCCAGATTAATTCAGGGTTAGAAATCCTACCCTCAGTGCAATGGGGCACCTTCCCCTCCCAGGGTAGGACAGAGCAGAGCTTATCTGCCATTTGGTATCTGTGAAACATAGGGGTCACAGGGCTGGTTCTCTGGCATCTCCACCCATCTGGGATATAATCAATCTTCTTCCCATTTCCCAAGTAGGGTAAAGTTATGAGGGCATTCCTGGACCTCAGATCTCCTGTTACGGGGTAAGGAACAAGATAGCTTGTGGCATGATCTGCCTGGGAGAATTTCACTATTCAGTACAACTCATCAGCCATTTCACCACAGATCCTCTAGTTTCATCTATCAGTGCAGACATTTGCAGTTCAGAGCCCTTTATTTGGAGGGCTTGTTTTCCGTAGGGTCTTCATGAAGGTTCCAGTAGACATGGTTGCCTGCTTCCAGGAGGAGGGGACATGTGTACCATTATCTGGATGACATTCCATTTCACTCTTCACCCAGGGAAGAGGGACCGCAGGGCACAATCATCCACCTGCAGTCTCACAACTTTGAGATGAATGGGAGACAGGCAAGCTGCCAGGTTGTAAAAGTTAGCAGTCTGGGCTTTGAATGCAGCCACTTATATTCAGATCTCAATGAAACCTCCCCAGAAGACCTTCATGATGTTATCACAAACTGTGGTTCACTTTGGGATGGCCATAGATTCAACGAAGGACAGAACTTCCCTGCCCTGCCACCAAAGCAATAGACGAACCCCAGCTTACTGATCTGGGAACTTGGTCAGTCTAGGCCAAGGGATGTGATGACCTGGACAGAATCTTTTGGGTCCCTGGCCTCTTGTCTCAGTCTTCCCTTCATTCAGACTGTCCACCAGAAGAGAGAGTGAGAAGGGGAAATTTCAGCTTACTTGTGAATTTCCTTTTTATTCTTATTCCGGGCAGACAATCTGCCCTGTCTTGATTGGTTTTCTAAACATTATAAATGTTAGGGAGAGCCCTTCCTGATGATGCTTAGGAGGATAATTGTTGGGTTAGATTGTTGTTCTTTCTGTGTATCACTCTTCTGTAGGTGTTTTTTTCTTCTTTTCATGTTGATATTCATTGTGTTTGTTTACGGTTGGTCAATTTAGCTTTGACATTCACAGCCCTGGGTTATGTGGTGGGGTATGTCTCTCCCACAGGCAGAGGCTGTAAATCAGTTTTGGAATCTGCCTTCTGCTCTGTGAAGAGGGACAAAACCCTTCAGTCAGACTGTCCGCTTGGAAAGAGAATAGAAAGGAAATCCACAGCTAAGTCAAAATTTCTCCTTTTGACATTCACAAGTCACTTGCTCAGACAGCACACTTTGTAATTAACAACAAATCTTTTCAGTTTAAGAAAGCAAAATGCATTTAATAATGCAATTCAAATCTCATCAGTCCCCTTCCAAAACTTCCTTCTGTGAAGTGATAGCAGCATCAGGCTACTATAACACTTAACACATTTTAAGATGTGCCATTCTGCACACAGATTTAAATAATCCACTTTTAGAAAAGTCGCGTGGGTGGTGTCTAGTAGATGTGTTGCCACCATTGCAAACTATGGCTCACACATTCTTTTGAAACCACATTGGTAAAATCCCAAGGTTTTACCAATACGATTTTAAAAGGATGTGCAAGCCGTGGTTTGCAATGGTGGTGGTGCATCTAGACGCCACCTGCATGACTCTTCTAAAAACAGATTATTTAAATCCGTGTGGAGAGTGGCATATCTAAAAGCAACCTAGTGCAAGTAGAATGGGAGTCTAACACAGTCTTAGGTATAACTCATTTAAACTCAGCCTTTTTACTCCATTTACACTATCGTAAATTAGATCGGACTGAAGACCTGGAAGTTTTGCTTTTGGATAGAGAGCTGAACAGCAGAAATTGTTTGTTCCATTAGCCATAGTGGGTGCTGTTAGGTATAATTCCTGAGGACTTTGCACTCTCTCTTCCTCCTTAGGAGCATGATGTAAAATTTGATGACCATGGAATGATGGTGCTGGGCTGTGGACCATATCACATAGGTAAATCTTACTTACAGCTTATCTGTCCTTTTCCTGCCCTAAAGTCTTCTAGGAAATTGTAGTTCATTCAATATCCTTTTTGCACTATAGGAAAACATGCAAGCACACAATATATTGTAAATTATTTCTAAAGTACAGAGCTTGCATGTAGAATTTGTTTGAGGACTTCATTTCACACCCTGGAAACAGGTGGTTAGAGGTCATGCCACCTACTTACGATATGAATTGAACAGTCTTGTTTTGTATTTTCACCTAGCAGTTTAATATAGGATTGTTGGAATCTAGTATCTTCTGCTTAGACTCATCGCTGTTACAATGAGGGGACTCTGAATGTGCATATGGCTGGTCAACGAGTTCTTATTTAAGTTAATCAGGGTATCTGCCTGCATGGCAAACATCTTTATATTATCAGCTGTTGTTGAAAGAGTAATGATATAAAGTTATTTTTATTACAAGTTGCCCTATACAGTGAGCAAAGGGTTTGGCTCATCTACTGGGGAAATTCTGTGGCTTGTGTTATGCATGAGATGCTAATACATGAAGGGTCCTAAAGGGATTCAGTTCTATAAGAACCTGGACCTCCAGTACTCTGGAGGCTCTGGACGCAGCGACTGACTCTTCAGCGCCACCGGTTCCCACTGGCCAGGCCCCAGCATTGGCCATAATACCTCCCCCAACGCCAGTCAGGCCACACCCCCTCCTCCCCTTTGTTTCACACCCCCAGCTTCCTGATTGGCAGCTGGCCTGTATATAAGGCCAGCCAGTAGCCATAGGAAACTGACTGAATCATCAGTTACTTCCTAGTTCTTATCTTGCCTTCTTGTTTCCACCTTCTGTGCCGCCGCCTTCTCCTCATGTCTCCATGCACCTTGGACCAGCTCTGCACACCCTGAACCTAGTGTGTCATTGGACCAGCTGAAGGATGACCCTTCTGACTCTTCCTCCTAGAACCTGGTTCTTCTGTGCTTTGATGGGGGCACAATGTCTGCTTTATTCAGTTTAGTTAGTTAGTTAGTATGTATTTGTATCCTGCTCTTCCCCAAAGGCTCAGGGCGGTTCACAAAAAATTATAAAATACAATATAAAAACATTGAAAATACAATCCCCCCCAAGACCAAACTCACTTCCACCCTCCAACAAATTCCCACCTAATCCCTCCCTATCCCCGAACCCATTCTCCCCCCCCCCGTCCTTATAGCAACTCCCCCATCCCCAATTCAGTCCGCGCTACTAAAAGCCTGACAGTACAATATGGTCTTACATTGCCTCTGGAAGGCCACCAGACTTGAACACAGGCAGACCTCCTGGTGAAGGGAGTTCCACAGCAAAGGTGCAACATCTGAGAATGCCCTCCTCATAGTTGAGAACAGGCGAAAAACCAGAGTCTCCAGGAAGGCACCCCCAGCTGATCACAAAGGCCATGATGGGACATGGGAAACCAGATGATCCCTCAGATAGATGGGGCCTAGGCTGTTTAGGGCTTTAAAAGTCATCACCAGCACCATTGGACCTGGAAGACCATTGGCAGCCAGTGCAGCGAACGGAGCACCGGTTTTATGTGCTCACAGCAATACGTCCCTAAGGAGGCGAGCTGCCACATTCTGTACCAGCTGCAGCCTCTGAACTATCACCAAGGGCAGCCCCTTTGATAGGGGCTCAGCATCTGTGGGATGTGCCCCCTATGTGACTGCCCAGGGAGCACTTTGCCCGGTGCTAGCTCTGCCTCATCATGTTCAGTCCAGTCCTGCCTCATCTTGTCCTGTCTTGTCCAGTCCAGTCCTGCCTCATTTACACCTGTCCATGTGTCAATCCCTGCCATATCCCTGGGGCCTTGGACCCTCCCACACTGTCTCCTGGACCACGATCCTGCCCCAACTCTCCAGACCTGATCCTGCACAAACTCTTCCAACATGTTTCCCTGAACTTCATCCTGCCCCTACTCTCCATGCCCCAGCTTTGTGGATTCTAACAAGGTCTATTATCCTAATAATATAAATACTAGTTATATTCCATTAATAACATGCAGAAGAGGGTGGCTGAACTTGCTCATATGGGGAAAAAACAGTAAAAATTAATAATCTTTCAAAAAAAATACTCTGAAGAATGGTGGTTATGATAAGTCTTCTGATTTTTAAAAAAATAATCCCACAATTTTTGAAAAAACCCTTTCTTTGATAACCCCTCTAGAGCATTCACTTTTCCTTCCATCATGGTTGCCAAAAACTTGGGGCGGTGGGATCCATTTCTGGCATCTGAGTATTTTCCCTAAATAACAGAAAAATGTACATTTTTGATTATTGTGGAAAATGTGAAAAAATCTCCAAAATAATAATAAAAAACCCCATTATATTCAATGCCAAATTTAAATATTGAATGGAATTTTTTTTGGGGGGGGAGGATCCCACTACGATGTTTTTTGACCAGATTTGCAATAAACCTCTAAGAGTGGCAGGTTTCAATTCTCTCCAAACAGAACATGTTTGATAGAAAGCAGCAGAGGATGAGAGGCAAAGACAAAACAAAGTGTATTTGTATCTAGGCTGACAGGCAGAAATGATGGAGGCCTCTCCTTCGTGAAAACGCACACAGTAAGCTTTAGAACTTAGATTGCTAAAAGTTCCATCCAAGGGCAATTAGATTCCCTACCCAGAACTGACAGGTGATGTTGCTCTTAAACGTAGCTGCTGGAAGGTTTAGCACAATGTTCCCCCTCCTCTTTTCTTCTCCTCCTTTATGTCTCTTCCTTCTGGCAGGCAGCAGTGTGGAGTTTGATTGGTGTGCCGTCTCCTGCATCCGTACGCTGCATCAACTTGGCAAGAAGACAGTTGTGGTGAACTGCAACCCAGAGACGGTGAGCACAGATTTTGATGAGTGTGACAGGCTGTACTTTGAGGAGCTGTCACTGGAGAGGATCCTGGACATCTACCAATATGAGGTATGGAAAAAACTGAAACAGCTGCTCAAGAAGGAACAACAAAAAAAAGGCCTAAATCAGACAAAACTTGTCAAATTTCAGGTCACTGGCAGTTCTGTCTAAGGCACTTGCTAAAACTGTTTATGTTGGACCCTGATGTTCCATTTTACACGTCGCTGCTGCACCTAACAGACTGTTTGATAATGAGTGCCACATAAATATGAAACTATTTTCCAAAGATGATATACTGTGCAATATATACAGGCAGATTTAATTGGTTGCACAGTTATTTATTGCTCGCATTGTCCTGTCCTTGCATTGCTCAGTTACAGCCCTTGACTCTTCAAGTAGGTACTCTCATAGACTACCTTTCAGCATGTGAATAGTGCTGCTGAAGCTAAAAGAATCATGTTCAGACCTAAGTACAGGTTTAGGACCTTAGCATGCAGTGGTTAATTGTCCTGAATGATTTACAAAGGGGAGTGCTGGCAAGTAACAGACAAGCAGACGGAGAGGAAAGAAAGGTGGGGAAGTAGAATGACTGTCTTTTTCTCTATGATAGGGATGTGCACAGTAACTCTTGTTTGTTTTCGTTATTCATTGCATTTTTGTTATTAAAATGTCATCCATCTTCGTTATATTTTGTTAGTCTTTGTTTCGTTTTCTTTTTTACTTTCGTTTTTTATTTCCATTGGTTTCAATGGAAAACACATTTTCAGTTGTACCTTTTTTATGTTTCATCCGATATTGATGAAACATGGTGAGATTGTACCTCCAATGGAGAGCGTTATGTGTGCAAGATTTCAGAATGAATGGTTAAAGGGATCCCATTTATAAGCAGTTGGAATATGTTATTTAACAAATTTCTGTGTATACATTCCTGGTTGTAACAACTTTGTCTCCCATCCGATTTGGATGATTGGAAATATTATACCCCTCCCCAAGGGTACCCCTGCCACATTTCAGAAGGATTGTCCCAATGTTATATGTGATTTACTTTTAAATGCAATTCTGGCTGTAACATCTTTGTATTCCAACCAGTTTACATGACATTTGGAAGGCTTCTGTCTAAGGCCGTTAGGAGCATCTCTGCCAAATATCAAAAGGATCTGATAAAGGGTCCCAAAGTTATAGGCCTGCACAGCATCTGGAGAGTATGAGATTATGCCAGGGATTCTCTTTTGTTTGTCACTGTGGTACAAGATGTGTTTGTGATGCCAATTGGCCAGCAGAAATGTCACCCATATATCATTCTGTGCTGTGACCACCACAACCCCTCTCCCTCATGTGTTACTGGGAAGTCGGAAACATCTGCTTAAGAACATAAGAACACAAGTAGTGCCATACTGAGTCAGACCAATGGTCCATCAGGCCCAGCATCCTGTCCGTTGACAGTGGCCAATCTCAATCACATGGGAGAAGAACCAACAGTCACAAAAAGCAATCCATTTCCTGTTGTTCATTCCCAGCTCCTGATAGTAAGAAGTACATCCCTTAAGCTACATGGTTAATAGCCATTAATGGACCTGCTCTCTAAGAACTTATCCAATTCTTTTTTAAATCCAGCAGCATATTACTGGCCTTGACAATATCCTCTGGCAACAAATTCCATAAGTTGATCATGGATTCAGTGAAAAAGTACTTCCTTTTATCTGTTTTAAATCTGCTGGCAGCTAGTTTCATGGCGTGTCCCCTAGTTCTAGTACTATTTGAGAGGGTAAATAACCATTGCCTATCTACTTGTTCCACACCACTCAAGATTTTATAAACCTCTATCATGTCACCTCTCAGTCTTCTCTTCTCTAAACTGCGGAAGCCATTCCATACCCTTTATCATTCTCGTTGCCCTTCTCTGTACCTCTGCTTAGGAAAGCGCCAATAAGGGATTCTCTTATGTCCTCTGTCACAGTGCTTCAGGATGTGATTGTAATGACAACTGGCCAGCCTGGAAGCACGTGAACCATGTCTCCTGATTGCTGGGATGCTTCCCCCTGCCTTCTGCCTTGCTGCCTTAAGTCCTAGTTATGTCCCTTCTATGCCCGCCTCAGAGCCACCCAGAATTGGCCCTGGAAAGCTGGAAGCATGCCGTAAGAGATGCAATCACATCTCTGTCCCAGCAAGGATGTCTTTGAAATGTCAAGCCAATTGGCCAGAGGATATATCTGTCATCTCTGATGTTTGGCACAGACTTCGGTGTGGGTGGGAACCTCAGGTGTGTGTGGGTGTCCGTCAACTTGCAGAAAACACCCCAGGAGGAGGCAGGAGCATGCACACACAAAAAAACCTGCCAGCAAAGTCTGAGAAAATGCTCTGACCAAAGTCAGAACTAACAACAGGCATAGAGCAGCAGCTTATATCTACCTTCTATGCCCGCCTTGAAGTTGATTGGTCCTCCTGTAAAGGTGGAAGCATGCAGTAACTGTCCAGTGAATGTATCTGTCAGTTTGTTGGGCTGCTCCCACTCCCTTCCACAGCTCCCTCCCCCTTGCCATGCCTGTCTCTGAATGGCACTGCAAGTGCTATTTACCTGAATAACAAATGTCTTCAAGAGAGAAACTTCAGTTGCATATATAATTTGGACCCTTTATCAAATCTTTCTACAATTGGTAGAGATGATCCAGAAGAATGGAGATACAATCTTGATAAATTTCATGTAAAGTTGATAGAATATGTTACAGCCAGAAATGCATTTATAAGTAAATTACTTATAACATAAGGACCCTTTATCCAATCCTGAAATTTTGCAGAGATAGTAATATTGGGGAGAGGTATATTCTTGCCAAGGTACATCCAAATCAGATGGGAGGCAAAGATGTTACAGACAGGGATGTGTTCACAGATTTTTGTAAAATAACAAATTATAACCGCTTATAAAATGGGATCCCTTTATCCAATCTTTCTGAAATCTGGCACATATATCACCCTCTGTTGGGGTACAATTCTGCCACATTTAATCAAAAGCGGATGACAAATAAAGAAGTTACAGCTGAAAATGTGTTTTTCAGGTTTTCTCCTATTAATTCATAATAACAAAACAATTTTTTGTTTTTTCATTATGTTCTTTCGCTTTTGTTATTCAATAACAAAAAAAATCACTATTTCATTTCGTTGTTATAATAAAGAAAACAAAATGCAGACTCCTATGGGTAGCCCATTGGATTGCATTCAGGTACAAGTAGTGCCCAAATGCAACCAGAGCAAGTCGAGCACCCCAAATTCGACAGGGTGCTTGACTGGCCAGGTACTCAGTTGCAGCTGGCTTGACTTCAACATGTGAAAGAAATATGGCTAAAATGAACCTTTTCTCTCCCTCAGTTTTTACTGTGCATAATGTCTCCCCAAGCCAACTAATGCCTTTTCCATTTAACTATGGTGTGACTTTAACTCAGTTAAAATAACAAAAATATAACAACATATCAGTGACTATGGATATGGGATGTGAGAAGGCAATGAGGGGAGAAATGTATAGTATTAGATGGTCAGAGAGGATACTCCCCCTGTATAGTATTAGATCACCAGAGAGGATACTCCCCCTGGTGAGACTAAGGCCATTTTTACATGGACGGAGGTGGGTTGGGGGGATGGATGTTTGGCCGCGGTGGATGGAGGTGGGTGTGTGTCTGTTTACACTGACACCCACCCACCTCCCCCCATCTCCCCCCATTAGGTCTCCTCCATTTTTACGGAGGGCCCCGTGGGTGGAGATGGCTGTGCGTCGGGAGCGTGTACACACAAACACCTGGCGCACACCCATCCCCCCACCCACTGCAGGCCGTTTACACGGACGCCCCCCCCCCCCAACACCTGCTGGAACACCAAGCGGGAGGGGGAGGGGATGGGGACATCCATGTAAAAACGGCCTAATAGAGTCAGAGGGTTGTTTGGGTGTCGAGATAGGACTCCCCATGGTGAGAGATGGGTGAATGGAGGAGAAGGGTTAGTCAAAGGCCCTCTATGAGATGGGATTTTTGGGCTTAGAGAGGAATGGAGGGGGCTCCTCTGAATGAGAGATGGAGGAATGGGATGAATAGGATAGTTGGGCATGGGAAGTGGTGGATCTTTTGTTAATATGTAGGTTACCTAAGATTGTTTTGAATTATTGTAAGCTGCCCTGAGCTACCTCTGGGATAGGATGAGGTATAAATATAAAATAATAATAATGATAATAATAATAATAAGTAATCATGAACAAAGTGAATGGCCTTGTTTGAGAAGCTACATCTTGCTGTCTTCATTTTGCATCAAATTCTAGTCATAAAAGTCTGTTCTCCATATTATGAAGGTACAGATTCCATACCCATCATTGTATTGCCAAGAGGTCAGAATTTGGTTCACAAAATGCAATTTCACCCCCAAATTGTCACTCTGAAAGGAAGCTTCCAGATAAATCAAACTTCATTATGAAGCCATTATGCTTTTCACGCAAGTTTTCTTTCTTTCTTTGCTAATTTTACTAGAGCTATTTAGGTCTAAATGAGCATTCACCACACTTTGTCACCCATCTCTGCTTTCTCTTTGATCCTGCAGTAATTAGATGTTGTGATTTAATCAGAGTCATTTCTGTGACAGACTGGCATACCAATTTTCTCCCCAGCCAAGGTTTAGAGGTTCAGTTTTGGCTAAGTAACCAAAAAGTTGAGATGCATATTAGATTAACTTTATGCAAAATATGCAAACTTTTCAGCAAGTAAGTCTGGGCTGAAAACCAGATGAGAATAGAATAGACACAGTTCAGATCCACCTACCATATGCTTCTCAACTTAGAGTCACCTTTATCCATAGGTGACTGCTGGTAACTGTCAATTGGGGGTGGGGGACACAGGACTGCGGTATGGAGAAGGTTTCTATGGGATTCTATTGGGCTTCCAAAAATCGGGGGGGGGGGGGGGGAGGGACGACACATGCCTCCCCAGGGGCTGCCTCTCCAGGGGCTTCATCTGTGACCTTATAGATATTTTTTAAGGAGTAAAAAGCAATGAGAAGGTAAATACTGGGCCATGCCAGAAAATCTGTCCAGAAAGTGAATGCAGACTGTATTTTTGTGACTATCCTCCAAGAACAAGCAGATGGGTTTGTAGTTCTGGTTGTTAGGGCTGAAATGAGATCTTAAATAATGTAACTGAAATCCTGATTCTCGGTTTGTCTTGGGAAAAACCTCTGGATGCCCAACGATATCTCACAAAATCTTGGTGAGAGATTTTTTTAAAATTAGCTACATATGTACAAAATGCCTGCCACCCTTAACAAAAATGGCAGTGACGCTACTGCAACCATTTTGGTCAAGGACAGTGGCAGTTTTGTGCATGCTTAGTTATTATTATTTTTTTTTAAATTCTCAATGATAATTGTTACTAGGAAATCAAACTTGGTGCCTGAACGTAATAGAATCCCACCCACCCCAATGAGGTGTGAGAATCCCACCCCCCGTTAAGCCCTAATTTTCACCATTGCTTTTAAAGTTAGAAATACATCAGAAAAGCTACCATGATTGGCAGTCCTGATTCTTTTTAGTTTTTATACCGACTATTCAGTTCTTTATGAGAGCTGTATTTTCATTCTTTCCCCTTTTTAAAATTATAGTTTTTCTTTTTTACTTTAGTTCCTGATTATACTTTGTTTTCTTGAGATATGTGTAGATGTAGCTGTTGCGTTCTTTCATAGAAATTCTTATTCTGTGATACATGTGTCCTGCTATATGTCTGGAATTGAGCACATGTGTAATATATTCTTCAATCTTGTCTCTCATTTAATCCTGTGAATAGATTGTACACAGATGCAAACTGTTTACAATAAAGGGTGTTGTTGTTTTTTTTAAGCTACTATGATGCTGATATAACAACAACTTTTGAACCTGTTACTGTTTTAAACACAACTGTTGGAAATCAACACAAGATTTTCGACCCAATTAGTAGGGAAAATGTAAAACTGAAGGATGGAATTTCCAGAGGATCCTAATGGGTTTAGACAACCATCTCCCACTGAATTCCAACAGGTTTTGGACAGCAAACTAACTCACTTTGGCTCCTTTGGAAGCCATGGAGTCTGTTTGGGGAATATGAACACCATGCTAATGGTTCTCAACCTTCTCCATGCTGATATCCTTTTCCCTATCATAGGATTCACCTACTAATCCCCTACTATCTAGCCCTGATCTGTCTGGGACCCCCTTCCCAAGATGGGAGGAGTACTATGGCGGTGACTTTTGACCCATTTGCCACTGCAAATTTGAAATCACCTCAGTAGAGAACAAATTGCCAAGGAGAACTGTGAAATCTTCTTTATTAAAGGATTTTAAAGAGACACTGGGTAAAAACAGACATGATGCTAATTCTGCTTTAACATTTCTTACGCATGTTGCAGGGCTGCATAGGGCACCAATACAGCCCTGCAACATGCATAAGAAATGTTAAAATGGTGTTGAAGTGGCGTTAATGTCATGTCTGTTTTCACCCTAAGTAAATATTTACCAGAATGGCTTATGTATAGTGGTTCCTGCTTTAGTAACATGGGCTAGATTAGCTAAAATTCAAGGTCTTATTATTAACTATTGTTGTTGTTGTTGTTTTGTTATGTATAGTACCAGTAGTGAACCTGGCATTGAACAATCATTAGAGACAGGTCCCTGCCCCAAAGGGATTTACAATCTGGGAGAGACAAGGAAGAGGGAACATAGGGAGAGACAAGGATACATTCATGAAGTTGAGAATTTTCAGGTGCATGTGCTTAGCTTACTTACAGTTATCTAGGAGAGAAAAGGGAGAGTGGAACATAAAGAGAGACCGGGATTCTAATTCTGACCCAGTCTAACAGCATAGACTCCCCAGGCCCTGGGCTAACTCACCTCACCAGCCAGGCTGCTGCTTCTCTGGTGTGACTCCTGGCTGCTCCCTGCTTCTCCCTGGTCTGCACACTGCTCAGCTGAACAGGGAACATCCACACTCGACTTTTTCGGAGTGGGGGAGGGAGGGAAGAGTGAGGAGGCATCTTTGCCCCCCTCATGGATCTTTTGTTCCCCGGGGGACCCAAAATGGGGGCGCATGCTGTGCTCACTTGATATGCCCCCCCCTGCAAACAAGGGACCCAAAATACCTTTTTGCTTAAGCATCTCTTTGTAGTCTTGTTTGACTCCTAGATGACTGAAGTAATTCATAAAACTAAAGGAGGCACTTAGGTACAACTTTAATGAATTCATTTGGTTTTGGATTGTTGTTCTTTTTAAACTGTATTACTAATAGCATAAAATCAAGACAGTAATAATAAAAAGAATACATTATTATAAAAGAAAAAGTAATCCTTCTTACTTTTAAAAAAACAGTGACTGGAATATACCTTTACAATAGGCCAAGCTTTTATTGAGTTCATTTTTAAATTAAAGTTTTGCAGATGGTAATTTTTGTATGTGATGGAACCGTTTCTATTGTGGTCATGTTTTATTTCATTTCATTTCCACCTATAAAGCTTCACATATAAAGCATCATCTTCACCTATAAAGCTCTTCACAACCTTGCTCCCTCTTACCTCTCTGCGCTTATCGTCCTCCATACTCCAGCCCGTGCACTTCGCTCCTCCTCTGTCCCTTCTCTCACCCTTCCACGCCTTCCCTGCTCCCCTAAGCGCCTTCGTCCCTTCTCACTTGCTGCCCCCCATGCCTGGAACTCCCTCCCTGTCCACATCCGCCTTGCCCCCTCCCTTCATACCTTCAAATCTCTCCTTAAAACTCACCTCTTTCGCTCTGCTCTGTCTGACTCTTTATCCTGCTGAGCCACTATTTCCTATACCTATGTTCTGTTTACCCCTATCCTTGCCACATAGACCTGCCTGCTGTCATTCTCATCGTAACCAAGCCAAGTACATGCACCTGAGACCTCGCATCTTCATGAATGTTAGGCCCCTTGTCTCTCCCTCTGTTCCCCTTCCTAAGTCTCTCTCCCAGCTCCTGGGACATGTCTATTTTATTACTTTGTAAAGTACCAGGTAACCTGCTGGTGCTATATAAATATTTGTTAATAATAATAATAATATAATAATTAATAATAATTTCCTAATTCTAACCCATCCTGTCCCCTTAAGGTTCAGTGTGGCTTACAATACAAAATAAATCCAAATTCAACCAGTTATTAAATAAGATAAACAAATTCCCCAATAACACACCTTATGTATCCCTACTCCCACCTCACAAAAAAGACCCTGTCCTTCACAGGGGGATCATGGCCCTTCCACCCCATCCATCCAGCCTCCCTGCATTTCCCTCCCCTGCACCATCCCCTTAAAAGCCTTAGGTCATGTTCCAGAAAACAGTTAATTCAATGTAGTTGGATCTTCTCTTTTACTCCTGAAGCATTCACACGAAGAGAGCACTAAACCAAAGTTATTCAGGAGTAGGAAGAGATGTATGTACTTCTGAAAAATCAGGCGTACATATTGTATTTCAAAGTAATTATTTGTGTGATCACTTGTCAATGTAAGAGGAGTGACCTGCTGCAAAATAATCATTACATCTCAGCAAAGGGGGAAATTGGCATAATACAACTTGGTTTACACTGTTCATCTGAACGCTACTGAGGTGAAATAGTTACTTCAATTAAATTAAATTAAAATTGTGACTTTGGTTTACCTCTGCTTATAGGAATGTGGCCTAATACAGTGGTAGTCAAGCTTTTTTGAGCCTTCTGTGGTAGATGAGGCCCAGTGCTTAATCTGAGCCACACCTCCTGGCCCAGAGCTTGTCAGAGCAGGGAAATGAACCCTATTCACCAGCTAGAAACCAAATCACTGGACTTACCTGCCTCTCTACAGCTGGATATAAACCAGGAACACTAGGGATTGAATCTATAGGATGACCAGTGCAGTGGGTGGGGCAAGGAAGTCATTATTGAAAGCCACATAAACCAGCCAAGTTTTTTCCTGACATTTGGTTCTAACCCTAAAATGGTCAATATCGGCTGTTACCTGGTTTTTCAGATTCTGGGGTGCATACTCCTACTGGGAATATTTCCCAGGCGCCCCCCCCCCCTATGAATTTAATTGCTGTGTCTGAGCCCTGGCAAGCTCTTCCCCCTCCCCCATCAAGTCCTATTGAGGCCCCTCCCCACACCACAAGCACATACATATGTCTTGCTTCCTCTGTTCGTCTCCCCCTTCCCACTCTTCTGTTGCTTCCCTTCTCTCCCCTTTGTTCGTTGATGCTTCCCCCCATCCAACCTATTATTTTGGAAAGCCCCCCTAGCTAGGTGATTGCCAGCTCGATTCCTCTCAGTCCCATCTCCCCTGCCCCCCCAGAACACTTTGAAGGCCCGCCCTCTAGTTTGAGAACCTAGGGCATAATGCATAATACCAAATGTAGATTTAAATGTTTTTCAGCAGTCCGTGCTTATTGGTCAGTGTGATGTTCTTTTGTTGGGAATAGTCCTCATAAAATATAGCATTAGTCTCCTACAATGGCTCGGAATACTAAAGGCCAAATCCCTGCTTGTGTTTTGGAAAAGGTATGGAGACTTCTGAACCTCTCCAAGCCTGCAGGGGCTATACATTAATCAAGGAGAAATGGAAACTACTGGATGGGGAAAACTTCTCCCCTCCTGGCTCCAACATTGAGTCAATAGCTTCGGTTTAGTCGGTTAGCTCTTCTGCACCCCATGGGCTGGAGTTCAACATCCCATCCCAACAGTGTCATGTCTTGATTTGCAGTATAATGTTTTGATAAAGAATGGTGTAAGACACAGTCCACTGGAGCCACAAATGGAGAAGCAATGATTAACAGTGGGAAATAGAAGGAGATTGTTTCAGATGATGTCTTTGGCAATGGGTATAAATAGGGCTGATGCAGTTTCCTGGCTCCGTGGAGCAATCAGGAAGTGTACTATGGCCCCCTGGGCTGTAGCCTGCCTTCTGTTATGCTCCTGGAGGAATGCAGCAACATGCTGCCCTTTGGTCAGGGCAGATTGTAAAACAGCAATCTAGTCTTAAATAATAAATATTAAGTAAAGAAGCATAATAAGCCCCATCAACAGATGGCTTTGTTTGTGAACACTTCCTTTTCTCTCTGTTCTCACTTCCCCCACAGGAATGTGATGGTTGCATCGTCTCTGTCGGAGGCCAAATCCCAAATAACCTGGCAGTGCCTCTTTATAAAAACAGAGTGAGGATCATGGGCACTAGCCCCCTGCAGATTGGCAGGGCAGAAGACCGCTCTGTATTCTCAGCTGTTCTGGATGAGCTGAACGTGGCTCAGGCCCCCTGGAAGGCAGTTAACACTTTGGTAAGTGGGCGAAACAAACAACTGACAGACTGGGAATGTTTACCACCTCCTTCTCAAGTGGAACATCAGTTGCAAGCTAAGTTAGGCTGCCTAAGTACATCCCATCTAGATTTGGTAATCAGCATACAGCCCGACATCCATTAACTGCTTCCTCTTCATACCGGTAAATATTGTTTTTTGCTTGCTGAGGCAGAGCACCACATCCTCCAGTCAGGCTGACCTGTACATGGTACAATGTGGGCAAGGCAGATGGGATTTTAAGGCCATGATCCTCAAATTGCTTACTCTGCAGTAGTCCCATAGAAGTCCATTTTTGAAGTTCTATGCATCTAGCATCTATGAAGTCGTGTCCGGCGGAGCTATTCTGGGTGGTGAGGGGTTTGGTCAGTTTAGCCTGTTTCCACCTGGACCTGGAGTCATCCAGGGTTGGCTGTGACATGTTTTGGTGTACTTTGCTGATAAAATCGCTCGTATTGAACACATGCCCTGTCTGGTCAATGTTTGTGGGATCAATTTCAGTTAATGATGCCTGGTGATGCAGGTGATGTGCTGGGATCTGTTAGGGCCACAACATGTGAACTGGACCCAAACTTGTCTTGACTGGTGAAAGCCAGCAGGGGGACAGTAGGATTGTTACTGGCTTAGGTAGTCAGTGCATCCCTACGGGAGGGGCAGCTTCCGGACTCTCTTAAGGAGGCAGTGGTTCGACCTCTTCTCAAGAAACCATCTCTTGATGCTGACTCCCCGTCCAGCTATCAGCCTGTTTCTAATCTGCCCTTTTTAAGGAAGGTTATTAAGTGGGTAGTGACCCATCCGTTGCAGGCATATCTGGACAGCATCAGTTTCCTAGATCCCTCGCAGTCGTGCTTTCATCCTGGTTATGGCACTGAGACTGTGCTTGTGGCCTTGGTTGACAATCTGCAGGTAGAGCTGGATAGGGAGCGTTCGACCCTGCTGGTTCTACTGGACCTCTTAGCAGCTTTTGACATGGTGAATCATGAGGTGTTGGTGATTTGCATACAGGACCTTGCTGGGGTGGATGGGACGGTTTTGCATTGGTTCCCTTCGTTCCTAGAGAATAGATCTCAGCGGATAATCCTAGGGAATTGTTAATCTTCCACCAGGGGTCTCCTGTGTGGGGTCCTGCATGGTTCTATTCTGTCCCCCCTCGACGTGTATATGCAGCCTCTGGGGGAGGTTGTACGTAGATGGGGGGGTACGTTGTTATCAATATGCCGACGATGCTCAATTGTACCTCTCCTTTTCATCTGACCCAGGCTTTCGGTGTTTTCCCGGTGTCTGGCTGTGGTGGAGGAATGGGTGAGGTCTAGCCAATTGAAACTGAATCCCTATAAGACAGAGGTGCTGCTTGTTGGCGGGGCTGATGGTCTGGGTGAGGAAGGGTCTCCTGTCATTGATGGGGTTTGTCCTGTGTTGGCATCTCAGGTCCAGAGTTTGGGGGTGCTCCTGGATTCACAGCTGTACATGGAGTTCCAAGTTGCATCTGGTGAAGTGGCTTCATCCGTATGTCTCCAACTCAGATCTCACCACTGTCATCCATGCATTCCTCACCTCGAGACTGGACTACTGTAACGTGCTCTACCTGGGGCTGCCCATGGTGACAGTCTGGAAGCTGCTGGTGGTGCAGAATGTGGTGGCCCGTCTCCTTACGGGGACAGGCCACCGCGAGCATATTATGCCAGTACTTTGAGCTCTACACTGGTTGCCTATTGTCTTCCGACCCCAATTGAAGGTGCTGGTTTTGACCTATAAAGCTCTAAACAGTCTGGGCCCTGGCTATCTGAAGGACCACCTCACTCCCTGGGCACCGGGGCAGTTCCTGAGGTCGTCTGGGGGTGCCCTCATGGAGGTTCCTCGGTATAGATGGGTCAGTACCGACAGGCGGGTGTTCTTGGTACTTGCTCTCGGTGGGTGTCAGTCTCAGCCCGGATCTCCTCATTTTTTCAGATGTCGGTAGAAGGCATGGCTCTTCCACCAGGCATTTGTGAGGAGGAGGGGAGAGAATGGGTGAGGGGTGGTTTTAGGGAAGGATTTTTTGCGTCTTTTTTTGCCCACACTTTTTTGCGCATACTTCTATGTATTAATTTTGTTTTAGATGTTTTTTGTTTCCATTTTTTATTGTAGTTATTTATTGTTGTTTGCCGCCCCAAGCTGCCTGAGGCAGGAGGAGCGGGGTAAAAATGCCTATAAATACTCAGGCGTAAGTGGCTTAAGGATTATGGTCTAAGGCATCATTTACACTTTACATTTTCACACATGGGAAAATACCCTTAATCTCAATTGGTCTCTTTCTCCCAGTTCATGTTGCTCTCTCTTTAAAATTCTCAGTCCCTTTGTTTCTCCTGTGTTGATTTGCAGTGACCGTGTCATATCTTGCTAGCATATTGCATAGACACCAACATCTTTGTCAGTATGCACCAAGGCCTCAGGGAATGCATGAACCATCCTGTACTGTAATTCATTTGCATATCACTGTTTGATTGACTGTTGTGTAATCTACACCCATTACCCATTCATCACCCACCCATCATGCATGTTGTAGGGCTGCATTGGCGCCCTGTGCAGCCCTGCAACATGCATGATGGATGGGTGATGAGTGGGTAATGGGTGGGGAGGCACTGGTCTAAAAACACCCACAGTTGGTGATGCAAGACTGGATGTGAGGGGGAGATGGCGGGGGAGGGGGGAGCAACTTTGATTGCTTTTGGTCTGAATCATACTAAATTGTGTGTGGCGCAAACTTGTATCCTCATCCTAATTCTAGTTTATAACATATGTTTTAGTAAGATTATTTTTACAGTAATCTTGTCCATTGTTTCAGACAACAAACATCGCATTGATAACAAACTTGGCTATAATTCTTACTTACATTTTTGAAATATAGAAATGCTGCTTCTTACATAGTATATGGGCTCCTTTTGGTTTTCATAATCATGTCTTCTTTGTTAGTCACATTACACCCATACTGACATAGTTACACAAAGCAAATGTATCCAGAGCATCCATGTAAAGTTTTATTTGGGTGGCTTCTTTCCAGGATACTATGAGATTTGGTCAGATTTACTGACACCAGACTATCTAATGTGTGTTGGGAATTTGAGATAAGCATAACCAGAGAGCAGCAGTTCAGTTCAAGCTGTAGACTACTGGCTTTTTCTCCATCTTAGCTGAAAACAAGTAGAAATGTGGTGTGGGTTACAATTTTAAAACTTTTCATTGCTCACAGTATGTTGTGGGATTTTGTTTTTGTCCAACCCTTTAGAAAGATGCTGTTGAATTTGCAAACTCGGTTGGCTACCCGTGCTTGCTGAGACCGTCATATGTTCTGAGGTAAAACCTATCTGCCAGTGAGATCTGAGTTGCATGTGTGACCCGCAGAAACTCTTTGAGGCAAGAAAAGGTCAGGAGACAGGCAGAAAATGTCATACTGGGCGTAGACATCATACAGGTTTCAGACTTAACAAGTGATGCACCTGGGAGGAAAACAAAGGAACTGGGAGGGGGGGGGGCAGGGGAAGCTAATCCCCTTGGGTACTGATGAGGGCTCTGATTATGTATATTTCACTTTAACATTATCGTTCCTTAGTGCCTGAAGGCCTGATTCTGAGAGATTCTCAGTACTTCTAAGGATCAGGTCCAACGTCTCAGATGAACAAAATCAGGGGTGGTATTCTGTCAATGTCTTGAGAGGTCCATCCTTTCAGTAATGGAAAAGGGTGGTCAGTTGACAGAGAATATTCTAAGAACATTTATATTGCTAGTATCTCTTTTAATTAGTCAGAAATTAAAGTATATCCTGTATATTATCAGAACTTTCACATGCAGCTTCTTTGCAAGCAGTGCCTTATGTTCCGGCCCATTTCAGGCTTTGATGGCTGATCTTCCTTAAGTATAGATGCTTGACAAGACAAAACTGAACTTGGAAATAATTTGAACCACAACCCAGAGAATGACTGAATGATCCCTTTTCAGAGAGGAGCTTTCTTACTGAGGAATGGATAGAAAAGGAAATATAGTTTGCTGAGCACAGTTTGCAAGTACAAATGGAATCTGAGTGGAGAAGGTTTTTATTAATAAAAAGTGGCAATTGAAAAAAAATGGATAGCACTAGGGATGGACAAACAGAACCGAGTTCGGAAATTCGGTTAGGTTCAGTTCGGAAATTCGGTCCAGTTCGGAAATTCGGTTCGGTCAACTGAACTATTCGAGTTCGGTCCGAACTTCCGAACAAAGTTTGGAAATTCAAACCCCATTGACCTAAATGGAATATTATCTTTTAGGGATGGGTGAACAGAGCCGAGTTCAGAAATTCGGTTCGGTTCAAAAATTGAGTCCGGTTCGGAAATTCGGTTCGGTCGACCGAACCGGTCGAGTTCGGTCCAAACTCCGAACTTCTGAACTGCGTTCGCCCATCCCTACAGAGCACAACCTTAGTGCTGAAATGTTTTATTTTGAAAAAAGATTTAGATTTCCCATGTAGTGTATGATTGTGGAAAAGTCAATTAGAATTTAATTACTACAGAGTACAAAACTTTCCATGGGATTTTTAAACCATCCCATAGAATTCTCTATCAAGAATGTAAATCCCTATTCAGATCTCTAGAATGGCCCAAAATAATTAAATTCTCTGTTATATTCTCGAGGACTTTAGAGTATATTCTACAAAGCCCTTATGATTTCACACCAATAAAATTCACCTGGACCCTTCTTCCTTGCTCTTTTATCTATAGACTTCTTAGTACTTTACAAAGGAGTTACATCTCATTGTCCACATTTCAAAAATGGGAAAACTCAGGCTCTGATTATTGTACAACCTGTCAACATTATTGCAGAGGCCAGTGATTCAGCTAGGTTATAATCCAGATGTCCAGATCCTAGCTTCACCCTGTAGGGAATTCTTTCTCTCATCATGAACTCTGAGTTTGCCTCCCACAAAGTGACCATTGTTTCTTTTTTTAGGTATCTCAGTGATTTAATTAAATACAAGTATGACTTTGATTATATGACAATTGTTCTAGACAACCAAATGTTTGCCTTTAAATTACTAAAGTAATTTAGTCTCTCTTCAGTAATGTTATTATTCAGAGTGGGCCAGACCTCAGGTGGTGTAAAGTGGTATACAGCTCTACTGAAGTCAACAGAGCTTGAAGTGATTTATACCAGCTGAGGTGTAGCCCAGTAAGATGAAGCACAAGAATATACAGTAGACATTGAGGCATCCTTATCTATTTACCTTAGGAAAAACTGACAGTTTTTAAGGGCTACCATACAGCTCAAGTGTTAAGGATTCTTTCCTTATCCTGCCTCCTCCCCCACACTTCCTTGCAAATTATCTACTAAAGTGAAGGGGAGGCTGAAAGTTACTCTGTGTGTGCACAGTGCATAACACCGTAAAACAAGTATGCAAGCTTTGCAAAAGGAAAAGCAGGTTGTTGCACACAATGGTTTGAAAGGGAGTTAAAAATAATTTCCCAACTCACTGTCTACATTCTCCCAGTACCACGTTCCTGACAGTAAGGTTGACAAGTCGTCAGAGCAAATGGTTTTTAGATATAGTCCTCTTGCATTGATAGGCTTTTAGAGGAAGGACACAACTGACCAATTCCTAGCAAAGTACTGAATATTTTTGGTTCAGTCATGTTGTCAAAAATGTCCCTGGATTGTGCATTTCTAGCCCTGTCTAACATGGTTTGTATGATTAGGGATTAGTCTAAGGGTTTTGCAAAGTGTTCCTTTTGATCATTAGTTTTCAGCAAACATGCATATGTAGAATAAGAAACTAGTGAACACTGGGAAGCACTTCCTGAATAGGCATTTCCTAGAACATAGAGAAAAAATTTAAAGGTTTTAAGCTTTTTTCAAAACATTGGAGAAGAAATTAATATATTTGGGGAGGCTCATACTACCGATTCACACTTCCTTTTTGAACCATTAGTCAAGAACTTTTTTTCCTCCAGCGTTTTCTTGAGGTCACTCAACTCTATGCGTAAGTGCAACAGCAATTCCCTTTGGAGATAAGTCCCCTTCTTTCTTCCTGTTTAAAAGAAGGAAGACAGTGTTTTTAATTGAGTAGGTGCTTGGATAGTCAGTAACAAGAAAATATCATGTCTAGCATGCTGATTTCTTTAAGCCAGAGGAGAAGCAAATCTGTTTTAATGTGTATTTATTCCTTTCTCACAGCGGGTCAGCAATGAATGTGGTGTACACAGAAGAGGAGATGAAGAAATTCTTGGCAGAAGCTACCAGGGTTTCACAGGTATCAGTCCTTGACTTTCCTCATATTCACTGCACTTATTTCAAGCTGTAGTCTTTTGTTTCTGTCTTTATACAGACTTTCTCTATCTGTTCGCTTTTTTCTTTGAGGATGAGGTGATTTAAACATAACTAATTCTGCTGGCCCCCTTTGCACTCTTCTACTAGGGCCACAATTTGATAAACATGAAACTGCATAGCACTTTACTTACCAAGTAATTGAATAAGTGGAACCACGCATAGAGTAAAAGATGCTACTCATTGTGAGTAAATCTAAGATTAGGATTGTTAATAGAACATGGGGGTAGGGGTGTGAGATCTGCAGGCTCTGAGGGTAAACCATGGGTGTGTGTGTGTGTGTGTGTCTAGAGCCGTATTGGCCATGGAATCCTTTATGTCGCTCATCTCTTGGGCTTAGGATTTAGTTGAAGGCCCACATGACAGGATAGTGGGTTGGTAGGGTAATAGGGGTCAAGCTTTGTTGTAGCAAGCCCTACAGAAGAGTAAGGTAAACTTATAGTTCTTTTGTTTGTCTCCTTGTATTTTCTGGATGCAGGGCTATGGGGATAGCAATACATATAGTGAAGTGTTTCATTGTATTTCTTGTATCTCCTGATTGGCCTGTTGTATGGCTACAAAGGCGAAGGCCAGTAGGAATAATGCATTTGATTAATTACTCATCTCAGTAGGAGCCATTTAAATCTAGGATAGCCCCATGAATATAAGCCAACTTGCTTTTGATAATATAATTATAATTATAATGGTAATTGTAATTTGTATTAGCAATTTTAGTTGTTATATGTTCTGTTTTTATATTTGTTGTATGTGTATAAAAATTTGTTTTTGGTGGCAAGGGCAAAAGTCAGCCAGTAATAAACCATATCCATATCCATATCCATTGTAAGGGTGTCATGCTATGTGGGGTCCCGCAGGGTTAAATTCTGTCCCCTCTCTTGTTCAACGTGTATATGAAGCCGCTAGGAGAGGTTGTATGCAGCTGGGGGGTTGTTGCCACCAATTTGCTGATGATACCCAGCTGTATCTTTCATTTTCAACTGACCCAGACCCCACTGTCTCGTTGCTTTCCCATTGTTTGGCTGCTGTGGAGGATTGATGAGGCTGAGCCACTTGAAGCTCAATCTCGATAAAACAGAGGTGATGCTAGTGGGAGGGGGGTGATCTGGGGGAGGAGGTTGCTCTCATAATTGGGGGTATCTGTCCTCCATTGGTTCCATCTGGGCAGAGCCTGAGAGTGCTCATGGATTCACAGCTATGCCTGGATTCCCAGGTGTTGGCTGTGGCCAGAGGCTCCTTTCGCCAATTAGATCTGATGAAGAGGCTCCACCCATATATCTCAGACTCTGACCTCGCCACTGTCATCCATGCATTTGTCATCTTGAGGCTAGACTATTGCAATGCGCTGTATGTGGGGCTGCCCATGGTGATGGTTCAGAAGCTATAGCTAGTACAGAATGCAGTGGCCCACCTGCTTACTGGGGCGGGCCACATGGAGCATATCCAGCTGGTGCTCCGAGCACTGCACTGGCTGCCTATTGTTTTCCGGGCTCAATTCAAGGTGTTTCTTTTGAGCTTTAAAGTCCTTCATGGCCTGGGCCCTGTTTATCTGACAGATCGCCTCCTCCACTGGCCCCCTGGGTGACTCGTATAGTAGTCTGGGAGTGCCCTCCTGGAGGTCCTGCCTTATTGGTGGGTCTGAATGGACAGGAGGGTGTTCTCAGCAGCTGGGCCATCACTTTGGAATTCATTCCAGGTGGAGGTTCACCTCAGACCAGGGGTATTTTCAGACGTTACGGCGGCCGTTGGCCCCGTACCGTAACGACCGTCTTCGTTCCCCGCCGGGGTCACCCCGGCACGGCCCAACAGACGTGCCGGGGGGATCCCGGCGGGGAAAGTGGGAGGGGCCGGGGCCGCGCGGCGCAACGTGCGGCCGCACGGCCCCGCCCCCTCCACGCACCCCGCCGCCCGCCCTCCGAGGAGACGGGCGGGCGGCGGGGCCAATGCGGCCGCCGCGTCTGGCCGA
>QEPC01008826.1:2744702-2755110 GCA_003113815.1 Sphenodon punctatus
CTAAATGCTATGAACTAAATGGATTATCTAATAAGTACACAGGCCTACTCCTACAAACACTAAAACTAAATCACTAACGCTCTATCACTAAGCTAACTCCTACAACTATCTGTCTGTCTGTCCCTCTCTAGATAGATAGATAGGATGGGGGGGAATCACAAACAACACAAGATTTCAGTTTAAGGTTTAAGTTTCATGTCTGTACAAAACTGAAATGAAACTTAAAGCAATCTAAAAATCCTACTGAATGCCTGCTGTTCAGGAACAGTGACTAGCTCAGAAGGTGTTGGGAAGGGGGGAGGCAGATAGTTTCGTTTCTTGCAAGCCTCTCCACCCCTGGTGCCTGGAAGTCTGCTCCTCAATGACTACCCTTCCCTGTCACGTTTGACCTTCCAGTGAACCTTTTTTTGCCACCCGAACTCACCCGAACGCGATCTGAACTGACCGAACTGTTCAGTCATTTTGACGTTCGGAATTGAGTTCGGTTCGGCCAGTTCGTGTTCGGATTTGGGTTCGGGTTCGGTCGTCCAAACAGGCCGAGTTCGGGCCGAACTCTGAACTTCCGAACCGCGTTCGCCCATCCCTAGTGATTTTCATTCTCTTGGAGAGGGCTTGCAAAGGGGAAAGGGGGAGAACATTCCTGCTGGTCAGCTGTAAAACAGAATTCTCTGCCTACCCCATGCCCCCGATTCCACCTGCTCTGCAAGCCCTGTTAAGTATTAATGGTCTGCTGAGTAGCAGTTAACAGATTTGCTTTTTATCTAGCACACTCCGGTTTAATCCAACTTTCAGTCCTAAATGAAAACTGTACTGGGTCTGAGCGCTGCAGATGCAGTACCCTTTTTACATTTAGGAATGAAGGCTGGATTTGAATGATTAAACTGGCATGCAGGATGGAAAGCAAATGTTAACTAGCAGACTCTTAATACTTAAAATAGGGTTTTCAGGGCAGCAGCTTTGAGTACCAAGAAACTGGAGTAGGGAAGATTGACTTGCCCCTTGCAAAATATAGTACATTGAATTGACTTAGAACAGTGGGGAAAGAGCAGCTTGCTTTGCAGAAATTTCTAGTAAAGCAAGTTTGACTCATGTGGATTCCACTATACCTTGGTGTTTGAAATATATACTTTAGACCATCCCAACCAAGTTAGCTACAACAAACTAAGCCACCTTGAGGGCTTTAGTTTTGATCCTATCTTCTTAAAATTTCCAAATCATATCACTTGCCACTGGATTTTGTGCTGACATCTCCTCTGCTGTCACTTTCTTTTTCCTTTTTTTGCTCATTCTGTTCCTCAAATACATAAAACTTTGAAACGTTTTATGGTGACTCTCAACTTCTCATCTCACACTGTTTTCTTTTCCTCTGGCAGAAGGGCAGGGTTGCTTTCCACTTAATATTTACCCATTGGGATCATCGATCCACAGAGCTTGTAATGCAGAAGATGAAAGCCACATTTTCCTTTTAAATGTTTTCAAAAGCCAGTTTGTGGTATTTTTTTTAACACCAGGAAGAGTTTCATCTATGTTGGATAAAATTTAGAGAGAGCAGAAAAGCGAAATAGGTATTTTTCAGGGGGAATGAATGACGTACGGCAACAGCTTGCAAAAATAAATCCAAGGACTCATTATGTATAGTATCGAACAATTATTTGTTCTACTGAGTTGCTTTTTCACCTGCTGTCAGTGATAATGTACAAGATATGTGGAGGGGGCAATAATGGATGGAAAGGAACATTAAACAAATAGGTTTTGATGAAGCATATCAGAAATTTATGAAAGGAGGTTCTTTGCTAGCTTGGAATCCACCCTACTAATATTTTCTCCGATGTTCTTAATGCTTTCCATCTTACTCTGAGCTTTCTTCTCTTTCCTGTGTGGTCTCTATTCTGAACAGAATTGCAGTACAATAAACACTACCACTCTGAATAGCTGGGGAACACTACTCAGGATAGCACTGTGGCAGTATCTCTCTACCAAAAAAAGGGACACATCAGTGGGCTGCAGAATGTCTTATGGTGAAGGCTGTAGATTAGGAGTCCTAATGTCGCGTTGTGATTCAGTTTTCACAAAAGGGAAGAGTGCTATGTGTTCCAGCCAGATCCGGTCTTTCTCCCTGTGGCTCCTCCTGGACGGCCAGCCAGCACAGTAGGGTATATCCCCATCACTATCAATAGGAGGCAGACATCCAACTTTTGTGTCTCCAGTGCGGGGTTATCCCTTCCAACCCCAGTTGATTGTCTGCCTTCACGCAGATAGGATGCAGGCTGGCTGCCTCCAAGAGGATCCATTCTCCAGGCAGCGCTTAAGGAGCTCTAGGTGCCAGGGGAGGAGGATTCCTCCCACTGTTCACCCCCCCTTCCCCTCGGGGAGGGGGCTACGAGCAAATACCGGGAGACATCCTTCACCTTAAGGTAGGATAATCCCGAAGAGCGGGCGTAGCACCCATCCTGGGGCTAGCTACAGGGCAAAGGAAGTCCCTTCCCGCTGCCTAGGAGGGGAAGGAGCACCCCTGAGAGCAGGAGCCCAGGGGTACGCTCCGGGATAAGCGTCGGGGAAAAAACAATCCCCAGCAGGCCACCGCGGGGAAATTAAAGGGGACAGGATCCCAGGAGGCGAACCGCGTACCGCAGCCCCGATCCCGCCGGCCGCCGCTTATGGGGAAACTCCTCCCCTTTTCAACAAAAACCCCTCCGTAAGGCACAGGACCGGCCCACGGAAGAAAATCGGGCCGGCTTAATTCTTTTCTCCCCCCCGCCCCCCCCCCTCGGCGCCAAAAAAGGGCGCGGGCGGGAAAACGGGAGCGCGAATCAGCGCGGGGTATAAAGGGGCGGAGCTTAGCCCAGCCTATAGCGGAGCTCCTAAGTCACGAGGGACTAGGAGAAGAACCTTCGCAGCAATCTCCACAGATCAGTGGGGTTGCTTAAACAGGCGAGCTGTAGCAGGCGGTTTTTCCTCGTCTGACCAGCAAGGCCAGAGAACATGGCGGCCAAAAGGAAACGATCCGCCACATCGCAGGATCAACAGTCGGAGACTGTAAGTCCTCTTACCCCTCAGCCTCAGGACCCACATATGGAGGTCCTTAAGGAAATCCTGGCCCAATTAAAAAGAAAGAGGTCCCCCCCCAGACAAAGGGGGAAGAGACATACATTCAAGGGGCAGTCTAAGGGGGCAGGAAAAGGAAAGGCCCCCCTTCAGAAAAAGGCCAGGATCGCGGCTCTCATTGCCTCCCCAGTATCCTCGGAGGAGGAACAGGAGGAGGTAGAGTCAGTCTACTCGGAAGAGGAGGAGACTACGGGCCCACACGCAGGGGAGGGCGCTGCACAAGATGCAGAGACAATGGTAGAGGCCCACGAGGAATGTATTTCCTCAGAAGAAGAGGCAGAGGGCTCCTCTATGGAAGAGGGGGAGTTAGAGGAGACAGAGTTAGAACAGTCTGGGGATCCAGACAGACAATTTCCTCCAAGTTATAGAGATCAGATTCTAGAACAATTAACTAAGACCCTCCATTTAACACCAAAGAAAGCGAAACAGGCTCCCTCAGAATCCTCGGAGGAGGAAGAGGAAGAGGCCAGACGCTATATACCTAGAGCCACAGCTAAGGATAAGGGAATAGTGCTTGACAAAGCATACGAAAAAATAATTATGAAAGAATGGCAACAGCCAAATAAACTGTACAAAATGAACAAAAATTTGTTATCCCTCTACTCCCTCCAGAGGAATAAGGAACCGCTACTAGCCATACCTAAAGTGGATGCGGCAGCAGCATCTCTCGCCAGAAACTCAGTATTCCCCACTGAAGGGGAATGCTATCCTAGGGACCCCACCGATAAGGGCATCGAGTCAAACCTCAGGCGTAATTTTGAGGAGATGACTGCGGTGATGAGGATGGCTCTGGTTACTTCTTACTTCACTAGAGCACTCATGGTCTGGATCAAAAGGGCTAAAGACCCCAAAGTGTCCCCTAAAATGACAAGAATTCTGTCAACTAGGATCCAGCTGGCGCATTTTTTCATAGCGGACTCATCAACAGATATACTCAGATGGTCCGCAAGAGCAGTAGCTTCAAATGTAGCGGCTAGACGCAGGCTTTGGCTGCGTTCATGGAGGGGGGATCCCACAGCAAAAAACACCCTGGTGGGAGGTCCCTTCCAGGGATCAAAGATCTTTGGTATATGTCTCGATAAGGTACTCACCGAGGCTGCAGATAAAAATAAAAAACACACCTTACAAAGCATAGGCCAGGGCAGAAAGATTTTTCGTCCCTTCGGACAGAGACAACAACAAGGGGGTAACAGAAAGCCCTCTTACCCACAGAGGGGTAGACAGCAGAGATATAGACCCAACTGGTCCAAGCAGAAAGGACAGGGGAACAGAGCCAAGCACTTCCAGCCAACTAACAGACCTAAATCCGAGGCATGACTGTCAAGACTGTTTCGCAAACCCACAGAACCTAGGAGGGAGACTTCAAAGGTTCAAAGAAAAATGGCAGAGGGCCACATCAGATCGCTGGGTCTTGCAAACAATCGCAAAGGGTTATGCTATAGAACTCAACCAATGTCCAAAAAACTTTTTTATTCCATCGCCACGCTCCAGAAACCCCAAGAAACATCAGGCCATGCTGAAAGAGATCATCAGATTGAGGGACATAGGAGCCATCCAGCAGGTACCCCCACCAAATCACAAACAGGGACTGTACTCAATCCTGTTCTTAGTCCCAAAGAAAACAGGAGAGTGGCGGGCGGTGCTGGATTTAAAAAGACTAAACGACTGCATAAGGCCAAGAAGGTTCAAGATGGAAACTCTGCAATCCATCAGGTCAGTGATAGAACCAAACGAGTGGCTGACTTCATTAGACCTAAAGGAGGCGTACCTCCATGTCCCAATCCTTCCTGCTCACCGGAAGTGGCTAAGGTTCCACTACGACCAAACTCACTGGCAGTACGCAGCACTACCGTTTGGCCTATCCACAGCCCCGCGAACCTTCACGAAGGTCCTGGTTGCCTTAATAGCAACACTCAGAACGGAGAGAATCAAGATACATCCCTATCTCGACGATCTGCTGATTCGGTCTCCGAATCTGCACCAAGCAAGGTTGGATATTCAAAGGGTAGTAGACTATCTACAGGAACATGGATTCATAGTGAATCTCAAAAAGAGTCACCTGGATCCCTCCCAGGCCTTAGAACATCTGGGAGTTGTCATAAACACAAGACAATTCAAGTTGTTCCTGAGCCAACAGCGACGTCTAACTCTCAGGAAATCACTGGACCAAATCGCCCACAACAAGAAAGCCAGACTAAAGGACCTGGCCAGCCTCCTGGGGAGCATGATATCGTGTATCGGAATCCTGAGATGGGCGAGACTTCATGCGAGACCTCTCCAGAGATTCCTACGCCCTTGGCAGGACCTACTGACCTCAGGGGCAAATCCGTGGGTGACGGTACCTCAGAAGGTAAAGAAATCCCTTCTATGGTGGAAAGATCACAAACGATTCGACTCGGGGATACCAATCTTGGACCCGGAGAAAACAGTAGTAACAACGGATGCCAGCACCTCAGGGTGGGGTGCGCACATACAAGGAAGATCAGTCCAGGGAAAGTGGTTGAAATGGGAGAAAAAATACCACATAAACTGGCTAGAGCTCAGGGCAGCATACATGGCATTGAGGAAGTTAGCTCCCCAAATCCGGGGATGCCATGTACAAATCTACACGGACAATATAGTAACCAAGGCTTACATCAACCACCAAGGGGGATCTCGATCGGAAGCTCTACATCAACAGGCCCTAGCCATGCTAAAGTGGGCGGAAAAGAATCTACTCTCTCTCACGGCAGTACACATACCAGGGGTAAAAAACACACAGGCCGACTGGCTCAGCAGGGAGACACTCGACCCAGGGGAGTGGTCCCTACACCCACAGACGTACCATCTGATAACAGAGAGGTTCGGATTGCCGGAGATAGATCTGTTCGCCAGCCCGGCAAACACAAAGACAAGTCTATTCTTCACCAGATTCCCCGACAAACGAGCAGCGGGATGCGACGCACTCAACAGACCCTGGCCTCAAGGACTTCTCTACGCTTTTCCGCCGTTCCCATTGATCCAGAGGACAATAACAAAGATAAAGAGGGAACAAGCAGAGGTCATTCTGATCACACCATATTGGCCTCGCCGGCCATGGTTTGCAGACATAGTGACAATGACAATAGCACCGCATTTCAGGCTACCACTCAGGGAGGACCTCCTGAAACAGGGTCCAATAAGACACGAGAAACCAGAAGCTCTATGTCTGACAGCTTGGCTATTGAGAGGCGAGCTCTCACAAAATTAGGTTACTCCCAACAGGTGATGGAAACCATGCTCCAGTCCAGACGCCCTGCAACCAGGAGAATTTATCAAAGTACGTGGGCAAAATTTGCAGGGTGGTGTGGTACTAGGGGAGTAAACCCCATTAAGGCTTCAATCGGGGTGATACTAGATTTCCTTCAGGAAGGGCTGAGTAAGGGATTAAGTCCAAACACCTTGATAAGACAGGTATCCGCCCTCAGTAGCGTCCTTAGCACTAGGAAGGGAAGGAGTGTATCCAAACACCCTCATATCATAAGGTTTCTCAAGGCAGCAAAGGTCGTATCGCCTCCGGTGGTACACCGCTTCCCATCCTGGGACCTTAACTTATTGTTAAAAGCCCTAACCACAATACCTTTTGAACCCCTTAGGGAGATCTCCCTGTATTATCTATCCCTAAAGCTGGCTTTTCTAATAGGAGTTACTTCGGCTAGAAGGGTCTCTGAATTGAGTGCCTTGTCAATAGAGCCAAGTTTATGCATATTTAAGGAGGAGTCTGTAACACTGAGGCTAGATCCCAGTTTCATCCCCAAGATAAATACACATTTTCACAGGGAGCAGGAGATAAACCTCCCTTCTTTTTGCCCTAGACCTTCGCATCCTCAGGAGCATGTTTGGCACACTTTGGATGTTAAAAGGGCCCTCAGGATCTATATTGAACGCTCAGCGTTATTTAGGAGATCTTCGGCCCTATTTGTGGCCTATGGACCACAAAACAAGGGTAAGAGAGCCTCCAAGTCCACAATATCTAGGTGGATAGTTCTCTGCATTAAGGAGGCTTATAGAGCAAAAAACAAAAATCCCCCAAGCGGAATATTCGCACATTCACTTAGAGGGGCAGCTACTTCTCAGGCATTTAGACAAACTGCTAGCTATGGGGAAATTTGTAGAGCAGCGACGTGGTCCTCGGTTCATTCCTTTACAAAACATTATAGGATTCCTCTACAGGAATCGGCCGAGGCAGCGTTTGGAAGAAGGGTGTTACAGGCAGTGATTTAATGTCCTGCCTGGAACCTGTTATTCAGAGATAGAATCTGCCCACCCCACAGCACGCCGTCGTATAAAAGGGGGACACTGCTTGGGTAAGTCCCTACTGTGCTGGCTGGCCGTCCAGGAGGAGCCACAGGGAGAAAGGAAAATTGGGCACTTACCTCGTGAATTTTCCTTCTACTGTGGCTCCTCCTGGACGGCCAGACCCACCCGGAGTTTTTAACAGACTCTGGAATTAGGGTCTATAACTATAATTAAAGTTTTGAATCTTCAGAAAGGGCTAAGACAGAGCTTAAGGTGCCCTTGCAACGTCTGGACTGAGTAGGGTTTTCAAAAAGTATTCCTGTTATAAGGGCTTGTTGCCATATGAATCTATCCCTACTTAGAGATTAATTTGGTTATGTAGTTTGAATAATTACTGTTCATTGAGTGTCTTCAGCAGCATCGAGCAAAGGCTATATTACACTGGGGTTGGAAGGGATAACCCCGCACTGGAGACACAAAAGTTGGATGTCTGCCTCCTATTGATAGTGACGGGGATATACCCTACTGTGCTGGCTGGCCGTCCAGGAGGAGCCACAGTAGAAGGAAAATTCACGAGGTAAGTGCCCAATTTTCCTAACTGGATTGGGCAGCTCTGTTCCAAATTGCAGAAACTGAGTTTACACTTTACTTTGAAGCCAGGCTAGCAAAGCAAGTTTTGTAAATGACAATAATATTTATAAATAAATGGAACATGAGACTTAGAATATTATTAAAATATAGCATAGTTTACTTAAATTCAAGTAGAAAGTATCAGTAGCTTACACAGGTAGTCAGTCAAAATTATATGATCTAAACAACATTTCTATTTTTAAGAAAACAGCTCTGAAGTTAAGCATATGCTTAGTTTATTGGCTCAAAGGTATCAAAAAGAATACATTACATTCTTTCCCAGTTCTTCCCTTTTCTGCCATGAGAAAAAGATCCCAGCATCAGTTTAGGAACTCATTCTAAATAAGCAAGGAGTGTCTCTCTCTCTCTTAAAGCAAACTGGCAGTCCTGAGACATTGACGCTGATGATGTCAGTTAGTGTGAAAATACACAGAACTCCGATTGGTTCACTTCAATATTAACTGCTGAGTTACTTAAATAAAACTTGAACAAAGAACTTCAGGTTCCCTTCAAAATTAGTGTCAAATTACAGAGAGAAGTTTTGTAAGGCTTTTTAACCAATTAAGTGTGGCAGCTGCAAGCTAAGGAAAAAGCCAAGTCTTCTAACTTTCACTATGGGGATAGTTGTGCCTGGCATCATTTGTCATTTAGACATATAGGCAGATAAGGCCTCTGGTCTGACTTCTAACTTTAGCCATTTTTTTCTGTTTCCTTGGATACGGTGAAAAGTTCACTGAGAAAGTTAAAATAGTTCATTGGAACACATGCTGAGGAGGCCTCAGCCTGAACCAAGGCACAAGGAATTCATATAGAGACTGATTCTAAAAATGAATACATTGGATACATATTAATACAGTGAAACACATGTTCAGTACATTGAAACAGAAAGTTAATATATTGAAACCCAAAATCAATACATTAGGAACACAGATGACCAAAAACATATGCTTATAATAGGAAACACTAAAACCTGACTTTAATTCTAATGCATTTGCTGAATAATGTTAATATTAAAGTTTACTTTGAAAGTTATTAGGTATTATTGCTTATTATGTATATTGTTCCAGCAATGTACATGGTGATGAACAATTGTGAAGATAGGTCCCTGCCTCAGGGAGCTTACAATCTAGAATGGACAAGGAAAGGGGCAACAAAGGGGAGAAGCACGTGAGTGAAACAGGGATACATTCATGAAGCTGAGAAGTCTGGGGGAAAGCCTGACAGAAGAAGTAGTTTTGAAGGATGGAATTGAATGGCGGGACAGAGGGAGCAGAACATATGTGTTCAGGGAGGGATTTCCAGGCATAAGGGACAGCCTGAGAAAAAGGACAAAGATGGTTTAGGGAGCAAGAGTATCTGGGGCACATGAAGGTGGTGGCAGAGGAGGAGTGAGGTGCCTGGGAACATAGCGGGAAATAAGGGCAGAAAAAGAGGGAGGAACAAAGCCATGAAAAGCCTTGAGGGTGAAGACGAGGAGTTTGTGCTAGACGCGAGCATGGAGAGAAGAGAGAAGCAGTTGAACAGGATGAAAGTGGTGGATGACAATTTTTCCTCAGAGCACCCCTGTGAGGTGTAAAACATTAGGGGTGGGTCTTGGGGCAAAAAACCGGTTACCGGTTTTACCGGTTACCGGTTTACAAAAAAACGCTTTACCGGATTAAAACCGGTATGCCGGTTCTGTTTTTTTTCCATTGATTTCAATGGGGAACTGTCCCCATTGAAATCAATGAAAAAAACACCCATACCTCCCCCCTCCCAGGCTGCGCAGGTGAAAGGGGGGACACCCCCACCCACCCTGCCCAGCCTGGTTTTTTAAAATTTTATTTCATCCCGAAGTCTGGCTGCTAGTGTGGGCTCCGGGCCACCGCCACAACGACCCAGAGCCCGTACCAGCAGGTACTAGGTGATCTCTGGGGTGGGGGGTGGTTTAACCCCCCCCCACTGCAGGGATCACCCTACCTCCCCACCCAGATCACCTTACTTGTCCTCCAGGCAGTGGCAGCAGTAGCAGCAGCATGGCGCGGGTCCGGGAGGCTTCAGCGCTAGTGGCGGCTGACTTCCCTTCAGCACTTCACTAGGCCTTCCGGGGAAACCCGCAAGTTCCCTGGAAGGGCTCCCAGAGCCCAGTCTGGAGGGCTCCCGGAGGAGAGCTGCCTCCACCTTCAGGAATATCCCTGGCTGCCGCCGGGCAGCCGCTGGTAGTGCGGTGGTGGCCCAGACTTGCCTGCAGGTCAGGTTTAAAAAAAAAAAATCCAGGCTGGGCAGGGTGGGTGGTGTCCCCCCTTCCACCCATGCAGCCTGGATGGGGGAGGGAAAGTCAGTGGGGTTTGGTTTTTTTTACATTGCGGCCATTCATTTCAATGGCTGCAATGTAATAAAATCTGGCACGGGGAACTGGTACTGGTACCCCAGATTA
>QEPC01008826.1:2759620-2789263 GCA_003113815.1 Sphenodon punctatus
CAGACATGACGCTAACCACCCTTTAACCACCCTTGGTGGTTATTTATGCATGTTGCAGGGCTGCATAGGGCACCAATACAGCCCTGCAACATGCATAAATAACCACAAAGGGTGGTTAAAGGATGGTTAACGTCATGTCTGTTTTCACCCATTGACCCCCAAAATGTTTGAACTGATATTTTTGTACACATGGGAATGTCATTAATGAAAACAGTCACAATGCTATATTTCTTTCTATTTCCATTTGTTGTGAGAAAAGAAGGAAAGAACAGGTTCTGGTTTAAGCATTTAAAGAAATAATAAGCATTTATTTATTTTTAACAGCATTTTGAGGGTCTGTTTTACCCCCAGCACCTTAGGCGCATAGTACTTTCAGTTTCCCATGCACTTCAATTGGGGTCAAACTGACCCCCAGCAGCATCAGAATAAAAACCTTAAATAAAAAAAAATTACAAAGGGCGGGGCATGAAACACCACAGGGCAATTGAGCCCATTATGGTTGACAAAGTCATGGAATATGGAGTCATGGTAGAAGTTTGCTAAAAAGTTTTATTAACTCTTTTGTACCCCTCTCAGGTCAGTTATATACCACCTATTGTCCCAGGGTTAAATCAAATTCCCTCTTTCTTCCATACACTCATGGCAATTGAACTGCACGCCAAATGACGAATCCTTTTCCAAGTGGAAGGGTGGTGTCCATTCTGAAATCAAAGAGTTAAAGCTTGAAGGAGAGATGTGGTTGTGGTGATTTCTGCTGCCATCGTGGGGTATGAGGGATCAGGGTTAAGAAGGGGATGTCTCCTGTACCTCAAACACAGGGAGAGATGAGACATTGTTCCTTCCCTTTGGTCTGTTTTTACACCCATGTATTACAGTAAAAGTTAGAAATAATTTCAAATGGGACATAGTGGGTAGTTTCTGGATTTATTTTGAGAGGCGATCTTATGTATATGTGGCAGTGTGGCAAGAGGAGAAAGTGAGGAAATAATAGATTTAGAGTTCAGCTCTGTGACCCTGTTAGCTGGGTGGGGAAGTGTAAGTGACATATCTAAGAGCAGATGATTAGGGAAAAGAGTAGTTAGGGATGGGCGAAGGTGGTTTGGAAGTTCGGAGTTTGGCCCAAACTCGGCCTGTTCGGATGACCGAACAGAACGTTCGAACAGCCGAACAGTTCGGAAAAGTTCAGATGAGCTCGGGGTCAGGAAAAACGTGACTTTGGGTGGGAAAAACATGACTGGAAGGGGGAGACAGCTGAGGAGCAGACTTCCTGGACACGAGGAGTGGTTTCAGGGCCAAAAATACCGATACCAAAAAAAAATCGTTTTCAGTTTTGGTACCAATAGCACTTTTTTGAATGTTCGGCCGAGTTCGGCCAAACCGAACTCAACAGAACCGAACAGCTGAACCCGAACTCGGTTTTCGAACCGAACAACCAAACGTTCAAACATCTGAACGGCGTTCTGTTCGCCCATCCCTAAGAGTTGTGAAAGGCTTACAAGCGAGATCTCATGAAGAAAGAGTAGCCAGTGGAGTGATCAGGGCTTTGTCTAAGAAGGATGGGGACCCATGCACACTGGTGATGTTAGCTACCTCCTAGTATATGAATGTTTTGACAGACACACACTGATTTACTGTTTAGAAAAAGTAAAGTGTTATACTGTCATTAATGTTTTATATTCTGCTAACTTAGGCCGCTTTTAGACTAGCGGGTCGCCGTTGCGCGACCTGCTCATGCGATGTTTCAAAATCCCACAACGCGGGATTACACGAGACGCCGGGCGGGGATCAAGCACATGAAAGGTGGTCACACATTGTTTGCCAACTGCGAATTAAATACCTCAATTATGAGCTATTTAATTCACGGTCGACAAAGAATGCGCGGCCGCCTTTCATGCACTTGATCCCCGTCCGGTGTCTCGTTTAATCCTACATTGTGGGATTTTGAAACATCGTGCGACGGCGACCCGCTCGTCTAAAAACGGCCTTAGGCTGCTTTCAGACTGCCCCCCACGCATTTCCTGCTCTGTATCGCTGTGGGTGTTTGCTGGCAAAGTCGCACGGGGGGCTTTCAGACCGGTGACACCCCGTGCATATCTTGGTTGCGCATCCCCTCCCGCAGCCAAAATATGCACACGGGGGAGGGGGGAGTGTCTGAAAGTTGCATTAGTCTTAATATGACATTCCCTTCATGGGCCAGCGCTGAGTCTGCGTGTCCATGCTCATGCTTTCTGGTTTACTCATCAGCTACATGTGTTGGGGGCAGGGATGTAGTTATGTTGGAATGGGCCCAGGTGCAAGAAATGGACTTGGTCCCCCACACCTCTCACCATTCTTTCCCCAGCCTCCCTGCCTCCACCCCCAGCCCTCACACAGACCCCCTTCCTCCACCCGGCCTTCCTGCCCCTGCCCCCAGTCCCCCCCCAAACTCCAGTACACACCCTGGGCCCAGACCCCCACACCCCAGAGAATACTCAGCTTTTCAACAAGTGGTGGTGGAGGCATGAGACAGACAGTGCAGCCTCGGGCTCGGCGCAGCAAGTGGAGCTGCGGAGGAATCAGGAGAAGCGCTGCAGTGGTGTCGGAGGTGGTCAGAGCAGAGGGGAGAGGGGGGGTAGCTGTCAGCCTCTCAGGCTCCTCCAGAATGCCAGCCACCACTCTCCCTTCCACTCTGACCACCACTGCAGCACCTCTCCTGACTCCTCCACAGCTCTGCTTGCTGCATCGAGCCCGAGACTGTGCTGCCTGCCTAGTGCCTCATGCTGCCACTGCTGCTGCCACCACTTGACCTGCTCCGCATGCTGCAGGGCAGAGCAACTGCTTCTGGTGGTGCTTCTCCATTCAGTCGCCACGTACTGTGACAGGATGGGAGATGACTTGTGGTGCAGGCATAGTCACCATACTATAGGGACAGGAGGAATCACTTGTGCCCCACAGCTTGGGGATCAGGACATAAGAACATAAGAAGTGCCATACTGGGTCAGACCAATGGTCCATTTAGCCCAGCATCCTGTCTTTGACAGTGGCCAATCACGGTGGCTTGGGAGAAGCACCCAACAGGTCACAAAGGGGGATCCATTCCCTGTTGTTTTCCCCCAGCTCCCGTCATGTTCCCTGATCCTACCTGGTTAATAGCTGCTAATGGACCTATCTTCCAGAAACTTATTCAAACCTCTTTTAAACTCAGCTATAGTACTGACCCTTACCACAGTCTCTGGCAGTAGATTCCACAACCCAATTATACACTGAGTGAAAAAAATATTTTCTTTTATTTGTTTTAAATGTCCCTCATTTCCCTATGGTAGCTACACCTCTGAATCACCCTGAGCACTCCATAGGCTGGGGCTCCCCACATTTGAGGCTCTACAGGCCCATGTTTTACACCCATACTTCTCACATGCATGTTGTTATTTCAAGTTTATGTGCAGGCCATGAATATAGAAGGCTCCTGTAGGCTCCCCCAACACATGAGGCCCTTTGTGGTCACAAAATATTTACTATCCTGAATTCAGCCTTGGAAGTTATTCCAAAATGGGAACAATACAGAGAGAGTAAGAGGCAAGGAAGTTTTGTTTTGTATGGACTTGAGGGGATAATGTTGGCCTTGGGGATTTCAAAATGGAGGAGGTTGCAATAATGGAGTCAGGAGAGGACAGCTTAAGTGATAGTTTTAACTGTTTGAACAGAGATAAGAAGATGGCTCTTGGACCCTTTTTGAGAAAGAAATGACCTGGGTTTTAGGAGACAAGAGAGGGCATTATCTAAAATGGTAATCATGTAGCAGGCATGAGTGACATGGAGGTGGTGGTGTCAGTAAAGGTCGTTTATGAACGTGAGGATACAGGAGGGATGGGGATAAAGAGGTGGGACATAGCACTGAGTCTTGACAGGATAGAACAGGCATTGAAGAGGGAACAGGGAGGAACAGCAAGGAGGAAGAGGATATGGACTGATTTGGAGAAGGACTATGAGGAGAGCCATGGGTGAGTAATGGCTGTCTATGATTGATTATTAACCAAAGCAACTCAGTGGGAAATCCAGTGAAGTAAATTCAGCTGCAAGATAGGCGTGGAACTATTAACTGAGGCGAGTATATCATCAAGCAAGGAAACAATCAATAGTGCAAAGTTCATCGGTTGTGCAGAGAACCCATTACTCTGTGATTCAGTCTTGCAGGCCAGGTGAGGTCATCTCCACTTGTAGAGAAGGAGGGATGATTTTGCAGTTAAGGCATAAGGTTGGAAGTCAGGAGACCTGGACTATTTTATCTTTCTGCCACATACTTCCTAGGGATGGGCGAACGCGGTTCGGAAGTTCGGAGTTCGGCACGAACTCGAACTGTTCGGACAACCGAACCCGAACATACTGAACAAACCGAACACCGAACGGCGAAATGGCCGAACAGTTCGGTCAGTTCGGATCGCGTTCGGATGAGTTCGGGTGGCAAAAAAAGGTTCACTGGAAGGTCAAACTTTACAGGGAGGTGTCAGTCACTGAGGAACAGACTTCCAGGCACCAGGGGTGCAAAGGCTTGCAAGAAACGAAACTAATTATCTGCCTCCCCACTTCCCAACACCTTCTGAGCTAGTCACTGTTCCTGAACAGCAGGTGTTGAGTAGGATTTTTAGATTGCTTTAAGTTTCATTTCACTTTTCTAATGAAATGAAACTTAAACCATAAACTGAAACCTTGTGTTATGCACTGTACAGACTCATTGAGTATGTAATGTATGTATTTCACTACAGACTCCTCTTCTATTTGTGAAGATTCCCCCCCATCCCATATATATTGGATGTATATATATCCATATATATATCCATATATATATGGATATATGGATGTATATATATCCATATATATCCATATCCTTATATATATATATTTGGATATGGATATGGGATGGGGGAGATAGATAGATAGATGAAGACAGTTGTAGGAGTTACCTTAGTGATAGATATAGCTTTAGTGATTTAGTTTTAGTTTTTGTAGGAGTAGGTCTGTGTACTTATTAGATAATCCATTTACTTCATAGCATTTAGAATAGTTAATAGCGGTTAAATTTAGTGTAGACAGATATATATAATATTATATTAAAAAAAATAAGAAAACCCGATATAAAAACCAAAAAACCAAATAAAGAACAAAAGAAAACCCAATAAAAAACCAAAAAACCATATTAAAAAACAAACAAAAAACCATAACAACACTTCCCGAATGGCCGAATGGAACAGTCAAACAGCCGAACTGAACGACTGAACGGCCTAACCGAACAGCCTGTTTGGACGAACAAACCGAACAGCCGAACCCGAACTCGGCGAACGAACCGACCGAACGAACCGAACGAATCCGAACCGAACGAATGAACCGAACGGACGAACCGAACGCAGCCGAACCAAATGGCTGAACCCGAACCGCGATCTGTTTGCCCATCCCTAATACTTCTTGCCTCATGGTGTCAAGTTCGTTCATGTTCGTGTTCTCTCTCTCTCTTATATTCTTTCCAGATTTATACTCCTCTCGCCCCATCAAATCACTGTAACACTTTCCAACCCTTTTTTGTCTCCCCCACCATGGGGCCCAATCCTATAAGGTGCTGAACACACATTGTGCAGGTGCAGAACCTTATGTGATGTGCTCAGCCCCTTGTGGGATTGATCCTTTAATCTCTCTGAGCCTCCATTTGTTCAATTGTAAAATGAGATCATTAATGCCTACATCACAAGGGTAAGGCCAAGATAAAGGTAGGAAGTATGGAATGGGCATTTACTTGGACTTGCACTCAGTTCCCGGCTCAGCCACAGACTTTCTGTGAGATTTTGGGCAAGGCAGTCCTTCTGTCACATTAGCGGGAAACCTTTCCCCCTCTGGGTCTGGATCCCAAATCTCTCAGGGCTCCATGCTCCTTAGTGTCCTTGTGTTGGTGGTGGGGGCATGGCTGCCAGCACAGAGCACTCCATGGTCATCTAGCTGCTCCTGGTGGCCTGTGAAGCATGGCTTCTGGGGTTCAGGGAATGGGGATGCAGAGGAGCCTCTGAGGGCTGCCAGCTGCAAAAGGTGCATGAGCCAGAGGTTCCCCACCCCTGATCTACCATCTGGCTGAGCTCTCCATCTATAAAATGGGGACAATACGTCCCTAATTATTTGCAAGGGTATTGTGAGGACAAAGTCTGTTAATTACTGCGTTCATAAACTCTGTTGGTAACAATCACAGGAATACCTAGTGAAACAACATTAATTGAGACATTCAATAGGAAAGTGCTAGATTTTAATAATGATGTTGAAAGTTCCACTTTTTGTTGTCTGTACAGCATTAACTGCTTTGCCCACTTCACAAAATCAGTTTCCAAACAGGAATTTATCTTTGCCATATTTCCAGGCATAGAGAATTGTTTTCTATCTCCTCACAATGACAGGAACACCCCGTTGTACTCACTAAATTCATTGAGGGGGCCCGGGAGGTGGAAATGGATGCTGTTGCCAAAGATGGAAAGGTGAGAACTTTCTTTTTTAAAAATAAAAATAAAAATAAATCTCTTCTTTTCTTACCCGGGATTGTGCAAGGAATGAATTGCCAGGACTAGATTAGTGCTTCGTTATGAAACCTGGTTTCATGCTGTGGTAGACAGAAATGGTTTTCATCTGAGTTAAATAGACATGAACTGAAAACAAAATTGATTCATCATGGATACCAATTCTCCTGAGATCTCCTCTTTCTTCTCTCTGGACCTCTCTCTCTTGAAGATAATAAAAGTTGACACCTCTTATGCTTGTATTTTGTATTTTAAAATTTGTCCTTATTCTAGTTTTCTGTGTCTTTGGTCTTCTTCAATTAACAGACAAGGAATAGTGAATTTGTTAGCATTAGTTGGCACATATTTCGTTACCAAGATCTCGGAGCCTTTTTCTCACCCCCCCTCCCCCATCCTCTGATCTTTTAGTCAAAGGTGGCAAATGCCCACTGAATACAATGTGGGTGTTTCCCCTACTTCAGTTGGCCTCTGACTGGAACATAAAATAGGAAGTCCTGTTTTAAAAACAGGAATTTACTACAGCAGATAAGGCCACTGGTCCCTGCTCTATTCTCCATCGGCACTGGTCAACACATGATGCTTTAGAGGAAAGTTAAACTAACCCATAGTGCAGCCATATATCTACACACTTGATGTACAAAGAGTGGGAAAGGAAGTGAACTTATTTCTGACCACACAAACAGCAAGCTCATGTCCTGAAGCATTAAATTTGAGTATCCTTAGCTTTAATGCAGCTTGCATAGCTGCAGTACAGCCCTTAATGATCACAGCATTGTCCATTAGTCCTTTCTGTAGTCCAAATGTATTCATTGCTACAGGACACAGCTCCCATGCTTCCAACTATTCAGAAAATTCATTTCTTTAATTTTTGCCAGTGTGCATGTTGCTGGAATCTTCCTTTGGTGGGTTATGGGCAGAGGTAAATAGCATGTTTATTAGGGATGTGCGAACGCGGTTCGGATGTTCGGAGTTCAGCCCGAACTCGGTCTGTTCAGATGTCCGAACCGAACCGAACTCGAAAACGGCCAAACAGTTCGGTCATGTTCAGGTGAGTTCTGATGAGTTTGGGGGTGGGAAAAACGTGACTTTGGGTGGGAAAAATGTGACTGGAAGGGGGAGGCAGCTGAGGAGCAGACTTCCTGGCACCAGGGGGGGAGACCAGGGGTGGTTCCAGGGCCAAATGATACTGATACTGAAAAAAATGCCTTCAAATTCGGTATTGATTTCGGTATCGATAGCGCTATTTTCGGACGTTCGGCCGGCTTTGGCCAAACTGAACTCCGCCAAACCAAATAGCCAAACCCGAACTCAGATTTCAAACCGAATGACCAAACGTCCGAACATCTGAACCGTGTTCTGTTCACACATCCCTTGTGTTTATGCCTCTTTTGAACAGGTGATATCCCATGCTATCTCGGAGCATGTGGAAGATGCAGGAGTTCATTCTGGAGATGCCACGCTAATGTTGCCCACACAAACCATTAGCCAAGGAGCCCTGGAGAAGGTTAGTGTTTTGCTAAAATAAAGGGAGAAGGAAGAGAGAAACAAAGGGTTCAAAATAATGTTTTTTCTCTCCTCAGAAGAAGATGATGAGATGCATTCAGGAATACTTTAAACAAACATGGGTATTCAAATGCCTATGCCCTTTTCTGCCTATTATAGCCAATTTGCATGTAGAGTTTTACAAGTCTGCTATGGCCTTTAGGCCAGATCAAGCTATACAGGCTTCTTAGTTGGGGCTGAAGTAAGGATGGAGGTACAACAGAGACAGGTAGACCAGCTGCACTAGAACCCATGAGCCTGGGAAACCCATGCTCCCTGGCGCAGCTGTACCTGCTGCTACTAACAGTAGGCTGGGTTGGGGGGCATTCTATCTTCAGCACCAGGTCCATACCAACCTAGCTGGACCTCTGGGCTGATGCTAATATTCAAAGCAGTTTGAATAGCCTTTGTATTCACATTTGTAAATTTGAATTTCATATCCCGCTGGCAAACAAAGTTGACATGGGGACTGGGATTTTTTGTGTGAAAGTTTTTTATTCAGTAATCGTTAATTCAATCATTTGTTAATTCTGTAATTAGTTAATTGTTGTCACATGGTGCAGGGTATGTTATTTTGCTGGATGAGAGTATTTTAACAAATCTTAATTTTGAGCTTGGACTAGCTAAATTAACAAATATGGAACATGGAACTAGAGGAAGTGATCAAAGCTGGAGTCAATCTACATGTTGAAATTCAGTTTAATCAAATCTGAAGATTCATTAATGGAAAAGAATTTTCAAAACTAGTTGTCGATTTATTTCCACCCTACTATTAGTGCCAGAGCTCATAGGTCCAGTTCTCTTTTGGCAATCTGAATTGTTGTGCCCTTTGGGAAGCTCTCAAATAGGATGGCTGGTTAGGCCAACGAGTGTGTATAACACAGTGTAAAACCAGACGTGACAGTGGCCCATTTAGGGTTGCTTTGCCCCACAGGCTGCTGTCACGTTAGGTTCATGGTTGCCAGATGCTGACCCGAGGTCATGTTGACTGCTAGCCCGGGCTCTCACCTCAGCAACCATCCGAAGTAACAGCTTGGCCTAAGGCCTGCCTGCCTGCCCGCTTGGGGCAAAGCGGGCTATCCCAGAGCTTGCATGTCTGGTTCTGGACTGGTCTGCCAGTCCAGGCAGGCTGCCTTCACCATGGCTGGCCACCATTACAGTACCTACCCATGGTAGGGGGCAGGGCGCTGGGCACAGCACTGGGGGTGGGGGACAGCCGGCTGCATGTTCCCTGGTCTTGCCGCCCTCGGGCTGTGCTGCCATTGGCCCGGCTGGAAGTATGAATGGTTTGTGCTCCACCAGGCATGAGCCCTGTCCGCCTGGGCTGCCACGTCCTGAGACAGCCCAGGATGCAGCAGCCCAGCCATCCCTAGTGTCTTTACCCTCAAATTCAGTCGGCTCTTGGTCCTTGCCTGGCAGTTGGAAACTTTGATCCTCCTTTTCACCACCTCACCCATTTCATAGTCTCCTACTTCCTAAACCAGCTTTGCCACTGTCTCCTACACCTGGAACGCCCTCCCTGGATACACACACTTTGCTCCCTTCCTCCTGGCTTTCAGATCACTCCTAAAAACTTATCTCTTCCATTAGGTTTTCCCTTTCTTCTCACTCCTACACTGAGAGCTTGTTGATGCTCTTTCTATTGTCCTGTCATGCAGGGTTCCCTTCTCCCCCTGTAATTAAGCTAAACATGTGCCTTTGTAGCTTCTCCGCTACATGAATAGTAGTGCCTATCCCTATGTTCTCCTCTTCCTTGCCTCCCCTCCTTTGTTCATCCTAGATGGTGAGCCCATGGGTGCAGGGAACGGTCTCTCATGATTGTTCGTTGCTAGGTACAGTGCTGGCACTATATAAATAATAATAGGTGTGTTTTTATTAACAACAAGAACAATAGTTAAGCTCACAAAACCCCAGTGTGATAGGAAAGGGTTCTTATTCTTATTCTCATTTCTTATTCTTATTCAGATAGGGGGTTGTGGCTCAGAAAGTCTAGTGATTTACCCAAGGTCACAACAGGCAGTCTGTGGCAAAGCACAGCCAGAGCCTCCTAAGTACTTGACTGTAACCATCATTCCTCTCAGAAAATAATTTTTACAACTTTGGTGGTATTTCAAAGGACATAAATCTACAGCTTTTCACATGCAAAATGTACCAGACAAATGATAATCATAATGGCCTCAGATACATCCTATGGCATTGTGTGTTGGGACAGGGAGAGAGAAAATTAGAAGACCAAAGAAAGCCACATTAAAGCTTGTTTTATTTTTTTTGTTATTGTTTTTTATATAGTGCCAGGTGCAGAATGCACAGAGAGGTTCTGTTCTGAGGGGTTTAAATCTATGATTGACAAGGGAGGGACAGGGATATATACATACGTATTTTCCAGATGGGGCACTGAGACTGAGGCTGCTTTTAGACGTGCATGGCGAACATGCATAAAATCACACTGCGTCTTAAGTATGCTGCGTGTGGGATTTTAGACGTGACATTTTGCATGTCATGCGTTCTCTTAAAGCCGGAAATTAAATACCTTGATGCCGAGGTATTTAATTCACAGCTTTAAAAGAATGCGTGACTGACTTTTAACGCATGAAATGTCACGTGTTCGCCATGCACATCTAAAAGCGGCGTGAGAGAGAGCAACTTGCCCAAGGCCACCCAGTGAGTTCTAAGTCCAGCAACTTATCCACTAAGCTATACTGGCTCAGTTTGTAGTTGTATTCAATGTATATTTATTTTTATAGGTGAAAAATACTACCAGGAAGATCGCCAATGCATTTGCCATCTCAGGACCGTTCAATGTTCAGTTTCTTGTCCGAGGAAATGATGTCTTGGTAAGAACGCCTGAGAAGGAGAATACACAAAGCAGCTTTGTGAAAGGCTGTGTCCTATGAATGCTCTCTCTTCATGCACATCCAGCTCAGAGGAACCAAGACTGTTGCAGCTGTTTGGTGGACTGCACAGAATGGCACCGAACACATAATACCTGCCTTGTTTGATGTCATGTGGATCTTTGTGCCATTGATATGTCATTCACTGCTTTGCTTTCTATAAAGCACTTTTTGAGATAGTGAGAGAAAAGGGCTCTCTATACCTGCACAGTACAGTAATTTGAGGGGAAAGCAAGCTTCGTAAAATTACTGTCAGCAAAAGTGCTTGTGCGGCATTTGTGCTCAGAACCAACTAAAATGGGATCAGCTGTGAGTGTGATTTATGGGAACGGTCTATATGGCTCTTCTTATTAAATGAGCCCAGATTTGCCCTGACAGTACATAACCTGATATTTCATAAGCCCTGCACATTATGAATAGCTAGCAGGTAAACCTTGGACACCTGAAGAGGAGAGAAAGTAAGTTAATGTTCATTGAAACTGTTATCTTTTAAGTACAATATTAGTAGCTATTAATTATATCTGTACAGCAAATGTCTGGCCCATCATAATCATTACTTTGCTGGCTGCTGCTAGTGGGGAAGCCCAGATGGCTGTATGAGGAAGAGGGTGGTGGTAAATGAAAGGGGAGGGAGGAGCAGAAAGAGACCTGGAATGGCAGACAAGCTTTTCCGAGTCCAGTTCTATTGCTTTGGATAACAGCTCCCTGAACTACTAGCTGGCAACACGTGATTCATCCCCTGCTATTTTTAAACAGATGAACTCTTCTTTTATTTATAATTTTCCAACTGATTTGTGGATCTACACTGATGGAGAATTAATACTTTACAGGCCTCTATCCACATCCTGTATCCCAGGGGTGGGAAACATCCAACTCATGGTCAGCTACAAAATGGCCTCCAGAGGCTCCCACTCATCCCCATTCACAACAGCCTGGCAGCTATGTTACATGACCTCCTGGCAGCCCACCTGATGGCTGAAGAACACTTCCAGGCTGATGACCACATCCCCTACATAGGCAACGTGACATCTACTTAGACAACCATGCCCCTTATATAGGGGGCTCCGCCACCTGCATAGGGGGTCACACTCCCCCCTTCCCGTAGGATGCTCTGGCCTACGAAGCCATGTGGCACTGGGGCCCCAGAACCCAGAGAGCGAAGATTCCCAATCCCTACTCCAGCTCTCTTCTCCCCTCCATAGTGAGATTCTTTTTTGTTCTCTGCTTTTGTCACTAAACCAATTCCAACAACAGGCCAAACATTTAATTGTCATAGATATCTGTATGATTGAGACTTCATTCACACAAACAAAATGGCTTATGACAGTATGGCCAGAGCCATAGGTGCTTGAGAATTCGTGCAGCAAAGCTAATGGGGAAAATGTTTCCTCTGGCTCTAGTCTGTAGGTTAAAGTATTTATTACCATCAAAAGACAAACCATGATTTTCAAAAGTGACCGTTGATTTTTGGATGCCTATCTTAAGAGAAACTAAAGCGACCTGATTTTCAGAAAGTGCAGAGCACTTGACTTCTAAAGACAGGTCTCACAATCTGGCACTCAACCTCACTGGCCCTGGTGGGGCCGATCCCATTCCCTGTGGAGCCCCGCGTGGAGCATGCACACAAACCATGTGCATCCCCAGCATGGGGCCTATGGGGTCTGTGCAAACCATGCAGTTGTGTGTGCATATGGGCTGTGCATGGGGGGGCATCAAAACAGCCCCATTGTTTCCTCAAGGAAGGTTTCTGTTACTCTTCTTAATAAATCTACGCAGCTTAAACTAGAGCCCTGCGTACTATACTGAGACTGACGGAGACACAAGGGATCAGGAAAAGGGCTGGGGAATTTCTTAGTCTGCCTCTTTCCTGCCATGTCCTCCACCCCTATGGAGTGCTATGACATCACAGACTCAAGCCAGGCTTTTCATGGGCAAGAGGCCTCACTTTTGCAGAGAACTGTGATGTGGCCACATCAGGTAAAGCGCAGGATAACACCTCAGTAACGCCCTTTTTCTGATGCATCCCTCACTTCCATGGAGTGCTGTGATGCCACAGTGCTTTGTGGGGGGAAGGTGGGAACATGTCAAGAAATGGTGGGGGAGAGGCTTAACTCCACCCATTTCCTGACATGCCCACTACTCCCACTGATGCCATGATGTCACTGCCTTCCATGGGGGCAGGGGGCATGCCAGGAAAGAGGCAGGTTAATGCATTACTCCACCCCTTTCCTGACACAGCACCCCTCAGTCATGGAACACCATGACATCATAGCTCTCTATGGGAGCGGGGCCACCCCATTACATTGAGACAAGACTTGGCCCTGGTTTTTGAGCCTACGCAGGGCTGTAGCATAAGCATCTTTTCTGTACCTCTTCAGGTGATAGAGTGCAACCTGCGGGCTTCACGCTCCTTCCCTTTCGTGTCCAAGACTCTTGGTGTGGACTTCATTGACGTGGCCACAAATGTGATGATTGGGGAAAAGATCAATGAGTCAACTCTTCCTACACTGGAACGACCCATAATTCCTTCTGACTATGTTGGCATTAAGGTATGATTTCAAGGGGAGGAAGAGAGAAACAGTAGCTCTATAGGGCAAAGGTACTGGCTGCAGCTAAGAGGCTCGAAATTAAATCTCTTCACTACATTTCATTAATAGGGACAATCCTGCATTGGCAAGGGGGATAGCGCAAGTTATCCTAAGATCTCCCCCCCCCCCCTCTTTTTATGATAGAGACTATGGGTGAACATGAGTAAAATCAAAGAAAATAATATCCACTGATAAAGCAGAACCTGTTATGTTAGAGATGCTGATGGTATTTTACCACTACAGGCTGCTCTTTTGACAGGCTGCCTGACTCAAGTTAGGCATCTTGAAAATACTTCCTAATTTGTGTGGTTTTGGCTGTCCCAAAAATGCATGTCCAAAAAAGTGGACATGAATATATAGCCTTTGAGATATGAGATTCATTTTTAAAAGTACGACCCAGTGAATGTCTTGGCTTACACTTCAGAGAGTTTGTGTAGTTGCCAGTCCCAAGTGACAGAGAGGGAAGCAAAGTGGTTCAGATTATATCTTTTATTGAACCAACTGTTGTTGGTGGAAATAAGCAAGCTTTCGGGCCACACAGGTACCTTCCTCAGGCATGTAGCATAGCCACTTAAAATATATATAAATATTTTATATATTTCTATATAGCATCCACTTACATACTGAACTGATAGGTTCTCTAGAAATATCACAAATAGATGTGTTAAGCCTGTTTCAAAGTCATCTGAGGCCAACATTAATTAGCTTTAGTGGATTTTGGATAAAGCCATAGAGCAATTAAGTGTGAGTGCGAATAGCTTTTAATTTAATGTTTAAAACACACTACATCATACCAACAAATGGAATATAGATTGATAGCCAAATCCTGTTCATGTTAAGGAAGCAGTCATCAAATTGCCATACCATGAAGGTACTTTATATATTTTTTTCCGCATAAGTAGACGTTCTGAAATTATTATTTAGGTTACTTTTTGAGAATATTTCTCCCATGTATCTTGCAGTTTTATCTCACCCAGAAACATTATTCCATGGTTAAAAATCAAACTTTCCTGACTGAAAACAGATACATTGCTGATATACTGTATTGTTGGGTGTCATTAAATGTAAAGATTTGCTAACATGTTTACCAATTTATAACTTTGAAATATAGCTGATGGGTGGCCATGGCGACCAATGACAGTTGCCATGGCTAAACTATTTAGACACATTTCTGCCTATACAAACATTAACTTAATTGTACTTCTGCATTTTATTTTATTTTCATTTAAATGAAAATAAATCTTTTTTTTCTTGAAGAGCTTTTTAAGTGCTCTGAAGGAACACTAGGTAAAATTGACACCTACACTTACAATAGCCCTGCTTTCTCATGACACTGGAGTTGTACCTTCTTCATTTTAACAAGAAAAATATGTTTTTACTGTTGAGTCAACACTGCTTTGAAAGAATGACCTTGATTCAGTTCTCATTTAAACATCATCAAACAAAGTGTTAGCTACATTCTAATTACAGAGCCAGAAGTTTATCTTAAATAGCACCTGTAGCACAGGTAAAATGGATGGTAGAATTGTTGTTACTTATAAAACCACAAAAGAGTGTTCTCGAAGTCCTCATGACACAAATAATGATCTTAAAGGTATCGTGGGATACCTTTAATTCTAGAAGGCGCATGGTTGCTGTGTTGGTCTCAAAAGTAATAGAGGCAGCCAGAGGAAGGGCCCTGTGTGGCCCAAAAGCTCACACACTCTTATCAGCAGATATTGGTTGAATGCTACTTCATCTCCATCTATAGGAAATTCTGACAGTTTTGGATTGGTTTGTAGGGATGGGCGAACGTGGTTCAGAGTTTGGACAGAACATCCAAACTGAACTCTCGAATGACCAAACCGTTCGGGTGAGTTCGGGGGCAGGAAAAACATCTTTTCAGGGCCAAAAATTAGGTTTCGGTTTCATTTCGGTTTCGATAGCACTATTTTTGACTGTTCGGCCAAGTTCGGCCAACCTGAACTCGGCTGAACCGAACCATCGAACCTGAACTCGGGTTTCAAACCAAACATCCAAACCGCATTCTGTTCGCCCATCCCTATTGGTTTGCTCATCTGGAAAACTAGGATGAAAATTGAAAATGTCAAAAATTCCTGTGATGTGAAAATTCCCAAATCTTAATTTTGGATCAACCAAAAATTATCAGCTGATGAGGAAGGATTTATTTTAGCTTCCAGGTGTGTTGTGGAGTTTGCAATGTTTCATGGGAAATTTAATTCACCAGAAAGCAGGCCTCATTTTCCCCTTTGGGATAGGCTCTTCTGCCTTCTCAGATGGATTCTTTTGGACAAGCTGTTTTCAGCAGATCAAAACAATTTTTTTCCAAGGCATTTCCCAAGAGGAATCTGCATTTTCTGATTAAATATGTTACCATCTACAATTCTGAGACCACTTCTGCTCCGGAGGGTGACTGTGCAAATCGGAATGATGGTTTTAAATATATGGGTTCTCCTGCTGCTTATTTAACTGAAACCAGAATTCTGTTTGTGATGCCACAGTCAATTGTGAGGATTTTTATGTTCATCACAAGCATGGGAATATGTCTTTGCGTGAAGAAGGGCTTATCTTTCAAATAGCAAGGATGCTATTTTCATGAAAATATTGATAATTTTTAAAATGTCAAAACCTATAAAAGAAACCCATCCGACACTATGGGTGTTAACAGACAAGAAATTAGCTCACTGGAGACCAAGGTCGCTGCATGGAGCCTGCATGCACCCGCCACTCTCTGTTTCCACAAAACAAACCAGACAGACAGGCAGGCATTCCTCCCTGCCACGTTCTCCCTCCAGCCCCAGGCATGATTTCTCCCTGGACCTCTCTAAGTACTCCGTCCGAGACACTATGGCCCTAGTGGACCTGCATGCATGTGAAAGCTGTGATGTGAGCACCCTAACAGATTGGAGGCATCCATGTGGGCACACACTCACCTGCATCAGCCCACATGGCAGGCTCCACATTCACCAGGATGTCGTCATGAATGGGGACTGTGGGCTGGATGGGTGAACATCTGATGTCCACCTAACAGACGGGCAGGTGACCACCCATCAGGAAGGGGATAATCTGGGCTATTTTCTAGTCTGTTTTCGCCCTATATTATCTATCTGCAGAACCTTCTACATAGAAGTTCCTTTTGACTCTATTATGAATTTGCTTTAAGAGTTCTCTCATGACTCCCAAGGGGCCTCAGTCTAAGGCTGTAATCTTGAAACTGCTTTCTCCTGGGAGGAGTCACGCTCAAGTTTACGGAGTAGTTTTCAATCCAAGGATGCAATTCTCAAACTATTTACTCTTGAGTGGCTGTTTGATTTCAATGGGACTACACAGGAATAACTGTTTTGAGTACTATAGCCCCAAATTTCAGGAACTGTAGTGAAAATCTGGTATTTTGATTTACTCTTATCATGTGCCATGCAGAGATATATTTATTCATTACACAATTTGTGCCTTAGGAATTAGTCATCAACACTCTTTCTATTTTAAATAGCCTCTTAATATCAACACTGTGCTACCATAATATCCTAGAAACCCTACCCAAGGCTACCTACAGGGGCACTTTACTGCGGTAAAACCTGATCGTTTATCCAGATTCCTAGAAAAAACTGAAGAGCATCTGAAACCTGAGTTATTTAATCAGAGCTAACCAACCAGTAGAGAAAAATGGGAATTTTGTCCCAAGCCCAGGCATTCCAGACTAGCTGTTTTTTTAGGGTTTTAAAAAAATAGTTTACAAATGGCATTTAAGGGCACCCTGGCTTAAGAACTTGTCCTGGACTCAACAATTTCAGTAGATGAAACTACTTATTTTTTTCTTTTGTTAACCTAGATCAGTGCATCCTTTAGAATCATAAAATCTTAGAGCCAGAAGGGACCTCAGTGGTCATTTAGTCCAACTCCCTGGTTGGATGCAGGATGACTACAGCTAGAACATCCCTGACAGATGGCTGTCCAGTCTCTTTTTGAAAATGTCCAGCAACGGAGCACCTACAACCCCCCTAAGAAATTTGTTCCATCACTGTCATACAGTTCTTACTGATATGACATTTGTTTCCTGATATCTAATTAAAATCTACCTTCCGATAACTTCAACCCATTATTCCTAGTCGTGCCCTCTGTAGCCATGAAAAACAGTTCCTTGCCATCTTCCTAGTGGCAGTCCTTTATATATTTGAAGACTGCTATCATGCCTCTCTCTTAGTCTTCTCGTCTCTGGGCTAAACATACCCATTTCCTTCAGCCTTTCCTCATAAGACTTGCTTTCTAGTCCCTTTATCATCTTTGTTGCCCCACTCTGAACCCGCACCACTTTGTCAATGTCCTTCTTAAACGAGGTGCTGAAACTAATGTAATCTAATGTCTGTCTTCCGTACCCTGCATTTTATTTCTCTCTTACCACCACAAACTTAGTGGGTTAGTTTTAAGAACATAAGAAGTGCTCTATTGGGTCAGAGCAATGGTCCATCCTGTCTCCAACAGTGGGCAGCTTTGGTTTATTTAGAGAAATGCACAACAGGGCATAATGCAGTGATCCATTTCCTGCTATTCGCTCCCAGCCCCCAACAGTCAGAGATCTCATTTTCTGACCAGCTTCTGACTGCTGATTCATTTAATCCTTTCTCTTTCTTTTTCCAGGCCCCAATGTTCTCCTGGCCTCGTCTGAGAGATGCTGACCCTGTTCTACGATGTGAGATGGCTTCCACTGGGGAGGTACCTAATTCTCTTTTACACAAATCCTTTTTTAAAAAAGATGCCATATTACCAGTCTCCTTGTTTTTGTAAGTGCACATATCCCAAGGGAATTGCTGTGATGTACAGAAAAGTACCAAGCAATGTAATACCAGGATATCTCTTCAACCCCCAAACTCAGACACCTACCTCCCCAGGTAAAAACCAACAAACCCAAACCCAAAGGTATTCACTTGGAGGATGTAATTTATTTGACCACTGGATGTCCCTCTTCATCTGTCTCATCTCCATCCATTGGCAATGTTTACTGATAGAGCTGTCTGGTTCTAGAAGGTTCTCAGAGTTTCAGTACATTTTATGAACTGCATAGCTCCTGACAGACAAGTATATACAGCCTTCAAAATCCCCATCAGGGCATATCAGAGTGACAGCATCAAACTTCAGGTCATGAGTGTTTGGGTCTTGGAATGCAGGAGTTACTTAATAGTAACAAATATGTGTGGTGATATTGTTATGGTTGCCTGGTTACCGGCAAGATGTGTGCCGAGGAGAGAAAGCAAGTGGATGAAGCGCAACAGCAGAGTCAGGCAAGACAGCTAGGATTGGCAACATTCTCTTATCTGGCTGCAAATATGCTTTGGCTTTCTGATGGATTTTTGAAATTCATTCCATTAAACACATGCTAGAAGAGGCAAGAAAGAAACTGTAAGTTATATTATTATGGCCTTTATTCTCAGTTGTGCCAAGGTTCCTGTACACTACTTCTGTAGCAGGGATGGGCAAAGTTTCCAAGGTGAGCCACATCCCCAAATTTTCAGATTGCTGAGAGCCACAAGATGCATTACACTGACCACAGCTTCCCCCAATCCCAATCCCTGGGATGAGACAGTGTGGCTTCGCCCAACTCTCCCCACCCCCATCAAGGCTCTGGCTCCCAGGTGGTCTCACAGATTCAGACAGTGGCAATAGTGGTGCAGGGCATACTTGCCCCTCCCACAGCCCCCAGGAGGCTCCAGTGGCAAAAATGGCAGCTCAGCTTCTCTTGCTTTCAAGGGAGTCATATAGACGGGGCCCCAGACAACTATTTCTGGCAAGAGCCACATTACACATGCCCAAGAGCTGCACATGGATTCTGAGATGCCATTTGCCTATCTCTGTCATATAGGGTGTTTTCAAACATGATGGCTTCTGCCACCACCATGGGCTTCTCTGGGAGGGGTGGGGGGTGGAAACCGTCACTTTGACTGGGAGTCGGCCCAGCTGCCAAACAAACATTACAGCAGCCGGGCTGGAGAGGGTACAGGGAGATTCACGGATGTGCATCTGACTGGCCCTGCCCCCTTGCTGCGTGGATTGGCCCACCCTCCTGGCTGACAGGTGGCCATGGCGGCCATTGATGGTTGCCATGGCGCCCAGCCCCCTACACCACCCTGGACTGTGGTAGATAAAGCGACCATACAAATGTTATGGCATGCTTTACACCTGGGTTGGCAACCATTCCCTGGGTGGTGTTGGCACTTAGCCTGGACTGTGAGTTTGGGATTTCCTCAATTCACAGCCTGGACTAAGTGCCAACACCGCCCAGGGAATGGCCTGGGATAACATATGGCAGGGTTTCTGACATGATGGTAGCCCGCAAAGCGTGGAAATGTGGGCTGTCATCAAGTCTGAAAACACCCATAGGTCTCAATCCTAAACATACTTGCTCAGGAGTAAGTCCCATTGATTACAATGAGACTTACTCATGAACAACTGTGTTTAGCATTGGGGCCATAGTGTAAAGTGACCTTAACCTGGATGCGTGTTACATTTACATTCATATTAATGCCCCTTTGCACTGCCAAAATGTGGGAAAGGATCCTCAACGTGTGCTCTCTCATATTTCCTTACTGTGACTACGTGCTGAGGTAAACCGAAGTAACTACTGTGAAAACAATTGGGTGGTTAAAGAGTGTTAATGGGTTAATGTAGAAGAGCTGATTGTGCTAACACACCTTTATATGTAAATGAGAATCAGGTTTGTTTCTAGAATTTTCATATTATTAAATCATGTATGTGTACGTCTATATATCAAGATATATATAGATGTGATTGGAATGAAATCATGTTCCAGCTTTCGCTCAAGGACTGCTTTACCCTTCTTTTCATATTGTGGCAAACATACTACAGCAGCAGATTTTGCTTTCAGTGTAGTTAATGGACAGAAAAAAGCTGAGTGTCCTTCCTACTTCCAGAAGGGAATTGACTTCGTTAGAAACAAAAAAGGAACAGCAATTTAGCCAAGGGGTGAGAATTACTTTTCTGAGTCTTAGATGGAGGTAGAGAATATTTTAGTCATAAAAGAGAGATTATTAACTTTTACGAGTTGGTAAGATCCATATTCACAACTGCCATAAAACAGGAGAATTATGAAGGTCTTTTGTACAAGTGAAGAAAGGACAATAACTCTCTGCTGGTAAAATGTTCAATTATTCTACAAAGACATTTTTAATGCGCACAGAACTTCTTGTTACGCTTGCATATCCCATGTGCCCCTAGAAAAGAAAGACTGAATTTTGCTTAAAGTAGGAGTTTCCAATCATAGGCATACACGTTTGTACTGGCACATTAGGCTTTTGTGACTGGTACTGTATGTTGCCCTCTGAATATATAATGTCACCACTACCTGCCAGCCTCATGATCAGCGTCTTAAGACCTAGAGCAGCTCAATCTGCCATGGAGTTCACAAAGTGTACACTTGGATTAAATCTAGCAGCAGACTCACTCATGGTCTTGGTGTGCCCACAAAGTTTCCGCACTGTTGATTAGAGCTGAAACAGATAGTTAATTCCGTAGCTGTTGTTAATAACCAAAATTCTGGACAGCTGGTTAATCGATCAGCAACCTCATACCACAGCTGGTATTCCTGCTTTACCATTACTAAATATTATTGTTTGTGAGCCACCCTGAGCCTTTTGGAAAGGCTGGAATATAAATTTAAATAAATACAAGAAATTATTTTCTGTATAACCTATCTACTGTTTTTCTATATCCATCAATTCCAGTTTACTTCTGGACCAATAGCAAAGCTGCATCCAGTAGCTTTGAACCAGATATCCAGTGGGAAAATGAATTAAACTTGAGAGCTAGGCCAAGAGGTAAACAGGAAAGGAATTGTGGGCAAATAGAACTAGCCAATGACTGTGGAACAGACCAAAAAAAACCCAGCAGTGCAATAATATGATAAACAACAGAAAGTGGTAATGCTGTAAATTGTTATAAGTGGCCCTTAGCCTAATTTTGGGATAGGATGGGGTATAAGTCAAAATTATTATTATTGTTATTATTTTATTAATTACTGCTTGATTACCAGTTGCTAGTGCAGATCACTTACTACAAATCTGGCAGTTACTGGTTGCTGCAAAGTATTTCAGCTCTACGTGATATAAAGGATTGATTCTGATTATCGCAGGAGGCTGTGAAAATGACCACCATGCCCCTGCCAATCTAATAATGTGAATGAGGTCTAAATTGTTGTATAACGGAGGGGGTTTTAGTTGTTGTTTTCAGATTTTGAGTAAAACCAAAAATTATTTTTTCCCTTTCCTTCATATTTCAACTAGCTTTTCATCCTTTCTTTTCTGAATTTGATTTTTGTACCAAATTTTTGTTAAAAAAACAAACAGGTTTTCCTACCATTAATCATTTTTAGACCTTAAAGAGCTGGCTGAAAAACAGAATAAAAGTTTGTGATGAAAATTTTCACTACAGTGTGAGTTTTGAAACTCCTCCACCAGCTCTTGAAAGTATTGGCTGATGCTGTAATAATCTAAAATACGCAAAATATTGTAACGTCTTTGCTATTAAAAAGGTCAGTATTTTCCAAGAGAGACCAAACAGCTGTTTCTGGGATACCACAACAGTCCTTTGACCTTGAAAAAGGATGTGTGACTGCAGGGTACCAGCAACAAATGATGACATTTTAATATATTATATGGGGTGATGTTCAATTCTTTGGTTTACTCTAAAATGAAGACCATGATTAAAAAATAGTCTCTTCTCCCATCCTTTTTCTGCTATGCATTCTGACAATGGGTGACTTTAGACATCAGCTCCACTGCTGCCCGCACCAGCCCCCTTCATTCCCGGTCTGTCTAAAAGTGGGCCCACCAGATGTGCAGTCATCTGGCAGTCCCAGAACATCCCAGAATGCTGCCAGTGGAATGGGCCGACCAAACCAGAGCACCAGCCTGAAGTGGAGCTGGTGTCCATCAGTGGGATGGACCCAAGCTGCTGCTCCACTCCCGGCTGGCTGTTCCCCCAGGCAACATGATAGAGTTGCAGACGCTAGCCTAGAGCATCAGGTGATTGCCTGCAACTCTGTGGTGCAGAGGGGTGCCGCACGGGCCGACCACAGGCCAGGGGAACTGCCAGTTCCATCTAAAGCAGATCCAGGCGGGGCTGTAAACGGGTGGACGTATGTGGGGGTTGTCCCCAGGGCAGCTCCGGGGGCAGAAAGCCTACACATCTGTCTATTTACACCCAATGTGTTGGTCCCCTCTTCTCACTTAATTAGAGCCAAGACTAAGGATAGAAGATCCAGCCCATAGGCAGGAGCACCTTCTGTTCTGAGATTCCATTTCATTCTAGTTCCAGAGGTCTTTGGAGGGCAACCATAGTTCCCTTGTCTCAGAGAACCTGGGAAGGTAACTGTCTTCAAAGAAACTTGAATTTTGGTGTGAATTCTTCTGGCAAGAAATATGTGGCTCAAGCAGCCACAAAAGTGGACGGTTTTGCCAAGGGGAAAAGGTGTTGCTAAACTGTTGTTGCTGCTGTTGCTGCCACAGGAATAGTTCTGTCTCCTTCCCCTTCTGCTTCCCAGTAGCAGGCCAAAGGCCCATTCTCCTAGTGGTCCCAGGCCTGAAGTCTTATAACAGGAGTAGGGGGAGGGAACATTACTGTCTCTGGACTGCTTGTCAATCAGTGGTTTGCCTCCAGCCAGCAATAAGAGAGGGGACAAGCTCATGTTAGAACACCTGACAGGAAGAGGATTAAAAAGAAATTTCACAAAATAAGACCAGTCTTTCCCTACAGGGATTTTGTTCGAGCATTGTGCTATTGGAATTCTCTGAATTCTCCCCACAGTCTTTAATAAATGCCTAGAACCATGCAGCAAACACCGTGCATTCCTGTGGCAGTCCTCTGCATTCATGTACAGACACAGAGCAGCATTGATAACACTCAGCATTATTTAAGCATTAAGTCATATTAACGTTTTATAGCGCACACATACTGTGAAGCAGACGTTGTGTTTTCTATCCAAATAACTCATAGCAGGATCCATTTATGTTGCTCCATGGTGTGCTATTTGAGAGTAAAGCATTACTTAGTCTTTTGTTATTGCTTAATTAAAAACATAAGATTTGTCTATGCTGATCTGCCTTTCGCTGCTGACTCCAGACAAGAGGTGTAGAAGGAGAGGAAGCAAGCACTCCTCAAACAAAATGCATCATTTATTTTCTTTAATTGAATTTTATTTCTCATTTCTCTGTCTGGTAATAACCATTCTCTCAATCTTGTCTCCCGTCTGCCACCTAGGTTGCCTGCTTTGGTGAGAATATTCATTCAGCATTCCTGAAGGCAATGCTCTCCACAGGATTTAAGTTCCCGCAGAAAGGAATTCTTGTTGGTATCCAGGTGAGCTGGTAGAGTTTTATTCTCAGAGCAGAGAAATGACAGACAGTACAGAGAATGGAAAACTGGTTCTTCACTTCCATTTATTTATTTATGGGAACTTTTATGGTTGAAACAAAAATGTTAAACATTCTTGTGAGAATCTCACGAGATTCTCGCAACCCCGGTGAGATCTCGCGAGATCTCGCTATGGTTTTTGAGAATCTTGTGAGATTCTAGAACCCCCCCCAAAAATGTTCTGCGCATGCGTAAATGGCAGCCATTGCCATTCTGCATGTGCGTGGCCCCTGGCGACCATTTTGCACATGTACATAGCATGTTTTGAGGTTTTTGAGAATCTTGCAAGATCCTTGAAAACCCAGAAATGCCCTGTGCATGTGAAAAATTACCACTGGGGGGCTGCGCATGTGCAGAATGGTTGTGGTGGCCATTTTGCTCATGTGCAGAGAGGTTTTTTTACTCTTGAGAATCTCACGAGAACGGTTTAAGAATCTCAACTCATTTTTGTTTTTGGAAATCTTGTCAAGAACCCGGTTCTCTATGAGATTTTTGAGAACCGCAAGAACTAGTTTTAACCCTAGTGGCTTTAAATGAAAGCTTTCTGTGGAAAAAGACAAATTTATTTACTGTAATATACAAGAGATGAGGGGTGTCCAGAAAGTGGGTGAATGTAGAGTTGGGGTACAGTATTGGAGCCAGGCTGAGAATTGGGGCTGGAGCAGAAAGAACAAGACTGGAAAGGGACCCGAACAGAGAGCTTGCAAGTAGGAACCAAGGCAGAGGGTTAGAGCTGAGACGGGAACTGGAAGCAAGTTAGGAACAAGAGCCAAAAGCAAGGCAGAGGTGAGAACAGGAAATGGAGGGCAGTCAAAAATTCCACCCAACTTCCTGTTGCTACTAGCCAGCCTTACATACTAGCTGGCAGCCAATGAGGAAGTTGAGAGGTGTGGTAAGGACTTGGAAAAAGTGGAGTGGGCGGAGGGTGGGGTGGGGGATAAGCTGGTATAGACTACAGCTGAGGGCATTGAACAGAACCAGGAGAAGGCCGAGTCAGGCAGCAGTGGTGTCATGGAGCCAAGCATTGTTCCAGGAACCCCTGGGTTAAGTATTCAGAACCTGGTTCCTGACAGGTATTCTCTACAACTACAGCAGATGGGGTGGATGGACTTAGAAAGAACACATTTGCTGCTCATTCTCATAACAGAGTGGTGACTACTGAATTCCCCATAGTGTTCATGATTTCACTCTTCTGTATGTATGTATGATGTCTGTCAATTTCATTGAGATGTTTCTGGGGGTAGTACTGGTCCCAATGACTCCTACAAGGGAGCTTCTCCTAAATAGAGCCCAGGCCCAGTCTAACCAAAGAACTTACCATAACAGGTCAAAAGCTTCCCCCACAAAGTGTTCATAACTCACACACATTTTTCTTTGAAATATATGCATGACCTTTTAAAATAAAATAAAATAAAATGATAGCCTGACCCCAAGAAACAGCAGGAACACTCCACCTCTGTAAATTAGAATTCACACACTCATATTTGCTAATGTACACACTTAAACTTTGTATGCAGCAAAGTTATAAGTATTAACTGTATTAATTGTAGTAGTACTGTATTACTATTGGTAATATTTGCATTACTGTTATTAGGTAATGCTGTCAGATAGTGAAAAATAAATGTTGATTTGTCTGTTGCTCCAGCATTATTGTCAAGTTGGGCTGAATGTTGCCTGAAGTGGTCAGTGGAGTTATAAAAGCCTCCTTCCCCCAAGTGTGATTTGAGGTAATTTCAGACATGACGGGCCGTTCACCCCACCACGCTGAACTCTGGACCTGAATCCGTCTTGGATCCCGGTCTGTGATCAGACCGGCCATCCATCAGATGTGCCTGCCTGATCAGAGAGGGGAATCTCGGAGGGGGCGGGGTTGCGCGGCTCAATGTGTGGCCGCTCAGCCCCACCCCCTTCACACCCCTAGCCGTCTGCCCTCAGGGAAATGAGCAGGCGCGAGCCCAATCCCGTCCCATAGTTGGGACCCGATTCCAAGACAGGACTGGCAAGCAGACGTTCATCGTGGCCATTGCCAGCCCTGTCCTAGATCGTGGCCAACAGGACCGGCCCCAGGGTTTGTGAGGCCATGTGCGAAGTCTTGGTGTTGGGGCCTAATTTACATAATTAGGCACCACCTAATTATGCAAATGTATACATTTACATAAAACTTACTCCCTCTGGACAGGAAGGATTCCCATTCTCCATCTCTCCGAGCAACCATGGAAAAGCATGGCCTCCTAATGCTTCCCCCCATCCCCAGCCGAGTGTCTACCACCACTTCCCAGGAGTGGTTCCACTGCAGGGGCAGCCAAGCGGGCAGTGACACAGGCACAGAGAGACTGACTGTGTCCACTGCCTTACTGGAGGAGGGGCCAGGGGGTGAGCTTAGCCAGTCTGGCCTCCAGGGCCTGTTGCTTCTTGCTGCCAGTGCCGCCTGTGCCTTGTGCACGCATGCGGTGTGACCGGTCCAGAGGTGCTGCTATCACACACACAAGACACCCAAAATGCAGCTAGCTTATTAAGCACATTATGCCATGAAAAGAGACATATAACCAGTTCAGTTGTGCCCCCATAATCAGTTCATGCTGCCCCCACCCCATAACCAGTTCATTTCTGCCCCCACCCCCATATAATCTATTCACGCTGCCCCCACCCATAACCATTTAATTTGTGCCCCCGGGGCAGCATGAATTGATTATATGGGGGTGCAAATGAACTGGTTATGGGGTGCGGGATTAAAGACAGTATTCCTGTTAGCAATAACTTCATTAAGAAGAGTTAGTGAAATAGCAGCCATAATAATCTCAGAACCATATTTGCAGATTTATTTTCGAAGACAGAATAGATATTGCTTTACATCCTACCTAAGATAGTATAAGTAAGACAGTTGTGAGAATGTGGCCCTTTTTACACAGGTCTCTCTTCCCAGCCGTAAACATGCAGATTTCTGTGTGTTCCTGGGTGGGGGAACCCCATGTGAATGACGTGGTGCACGCGCCCATGGTGAGTGGGTGTGTGTGCGCGCTCGCCTAACACGCATCCCCACTCACCCCCCCACTCATCCCCATGCGCGGAGCAACTAGGGGAAATGGTGGTTACTATGTGGGTGTGGATGAGTGGTGGGTGAGTAGGGATGCGTGTGCAGCCGTGTGCATGACCCAGCCATGCACTGGCATGCCCACGGACTCCCCACCCGGCGGAGCCATGTAAAAATATCATGTGAGGAGCCACTTGAAGAAGAACAGAAGGTTGCTACCTTGCAAGGTTGCTACCTTGCAAACAAGGTTCTTTGAGATGGCTCCCAACATTCTCATATTCCGAACATTTATTATATTTCTAGAAAGGGTTGACAGGAACTGTCATTCAGAGGGGGAGGGTTCTTTTTATACCACAGGAGCTCAAGACCATCATGTGGTCTATTATTTGAACAGGGTGAGCGTGCACAACCCAGTTGTGAGAATGTTGGGAGTCATCTCGAAGAACCTTCTTTACAAGGTAGCAACCTTCTGATCAGCACGTGGGGAGGAGCTGTTTGTAAACAGCCTTATCTCTCAGCCCAATCCAGTGTCCCCGCTGCTGCTGCCACATCTGCAGCACTACTAGAAGGCAGAGGCAGGTGAGGGATGGGGTCTGGAGCCAGGGAGCGGAGGAAGAATCACTTTCTGGGGGAGAAGCTGGCTGCAGTCTGCTGCCCAGCCAGGCAAGTGCGGAGCCCCAGCTGGGGCGGGGCCATGTGCGGCTGCACATGTGGCACATGCCTGGGGCCGGCCCTGGTGGCCAACCTAACTACGGTTCTGGAGGTGAGTTTGTTTTTGTTGTTATAACAAAAATGAAAGAGGGCTCTTTCCTTTTTTTTATTGAATAATGAAAATGAAAGAAAATAATAATGAAATAACGGAATAATTTTGTTTCATTATTATGAGTTAATAGGAAAAAATTGAAAAACACTTTTTTGGCTGGAATGTTTTTGGTTTTTATCCAATTTTGATTTTAAACATATCAGGATTGTACCCCCAATAGACTGCATTATAAATGCAAAATTTTGGAATGATTGAATAAAGAGATACAATTTTATAAGCCGTTGAAATTTGTTATTTTACAAAAATCTTCATACACATTCCTAGATGCAACGTCTTTGTCTCCTATCTAATTTGGATGGAACTTGGCAACACTATACCCCTACCTAAGTTTACTGTCTCTGACAAATTTCAGAAGGATTGGATAAATGGTCCTGATGTTATAAACAATTTACTTGTAAATGCATTTCTAGCTGTAACATTTTGTTTGTCCATCCATTTTACATGAACATTAGCAGGATTGTATTCCAGACCATCAGGATCATCTCTGCCAAATTGTAGAAATATTTGATAAAAGGTCCAAATTTTATAAGCAATTGGGTTTTCCCTCTTGAAGACTTTAGTTATTCAGGTAAATAGAATATACAGTGCCATTCGGAGACAGGCATGGCACTACCTACATAAATCCAATCCCCATGCACCTGGGGTGCTTCCCAACATCCTCCTGCCCCCTCTTAGGGCATTCTCTACAAGTTGACAGAGACCCCGATGCACCTGGGGTGCCCGCCAGACTGAAGCCTGTGCCAAACAGCAGAGATGACAGATATATCCTCTGGGCAATTGGCTTGACATTTCAAAGACACCTTGACTGGGACAGAAATGTGATTTCCGCTCTTACTGCATGCTTCCAGCTTTCCAGGACTAATCCTCGGTGGCTCTGAGGCAGGCATAGAAGGGACATAACTGGGAGGTCAGGTAGCAAGGCAGAAGGCAGGGAGATAGCATCCCAGCAATCAGGAGACATGGTTCACACATACAGGCTGTCCAGTTGTCATCACAATCACATCCTGCAGCACTGTGACAAAGGACATAAGAGAATCCCTTATTGACTCTTTCCTAAGCAGATGCTTCCAACTTCCCAGCAACAAGTGAGGGAGAGTGGTTGGGATGTTCAAAGCAAATAATGATATATGGGTGACATTTCTACTAAGTACCAGTTGGCATCATAAATACATCTTGTACCACAGTGACAAACATAAGAGAATCCCTGACATAGTCTCATACTCTCCAGATGTTGTGCAGGCTTTATAACTTTTGGACCCTCTATCAGACCTTTTTGATATGTGGCAGAGAAGATCCTAAAGGTCTGAAATACAATCCTACCAAATTTCATGTAAACTAACAGGAATATAAAGGTGTTACAACCAGTGGTGGTGTTCCCCCTAGGGAATCAGAGGCAATGCTCCTCCTGGCCGCCCCAAGAATGCTGCAGATTGTGTGCAAGCATTCTGTTTTGTTTGTTTTTTAAAAAAAAAATCGCTTCCCCTCTGCCTGGCTCCGCGTGCCTTCGGAGCCATCTCAAAGAACCTTGTTTAGAGGCACTGACCTTCTGAGGTAAGTGCCTCTAAACAAGGTTCTTTGAGATGGCTCCGAACAGTATCACTGGTTCACACACAACCGGTGAGAATGACCCCCCCCCGAAGAAAGCCTTCAGGGACAAAAGAGAGGTGTTCTTCCCTTTATGCAGAATGAGCGGCTAGACGCGCCGTCCATTCTGCATAAAGGGAACCCAGGGGGCACTACTTCATTGCAGGGGGTAGCACAGGGATAAAAGTCCTACCCGGGCACCACACACTAGGCGCCTGTGTCAGACTACTGGCTGTGC
>QEPC01008826.1:2797885-2827148 GCA_003113815.1 Sphenodon punctatus
CACCCTTTTCTTACCCCCCACCATGCCACACTCTGTCCACCGACCTCCCGACGAGTGAGTCCATTGAGTTCTGGAGGAGGAGCCTAGGCCCGGCCTGCTGCCGCGCTGCAAAGTGTGTGCCTGGTGCTGGTGCCTCGCCGCTCGCCTTGCCTCGCTCTTCCATCAGTCGCCGCGGCCGCCTGCTTGCCTCGTGTGCCACTCTGAACGCTGACGCATGCGCAATGGGTTCCCCAGCGCAGCGCAGCGCAGCGCACGGCACTCGTTGCAGGGAGGTGGGGCTAAGGTTTTCTGCTTGCGGTGAGGGCAGCGACGCGACCATGTGTGGAACTATGGGGCCGCCGGCGCCGAGGACGCGGGGGGCCTTGTCAGCCGGGCCGCTGGGGTAGGTTCTCAAGAAGATTTTTTTTTTTTTAAATGGCTTTACCTTAGCTATCATAGGGATGGACTGTGGGCCCCCAACCATGGTGGGCCCCGGGACACAAGTCCCGCCTGTCCCTATGATAGCTACACCCCTGAAGAGCTCCATCTAGAAAATGGTTCTGTGAAATCCTGCCTCCTTACTGGTCAGGAGGCATGTTGAAACACAGACTCAGAATGACTTTCCTATTAGAAGGTCATATGCTGCCTTTGATCTGTGCACCGATGGCCTCCCAAAGTATTGATGGCAGCATCCGTCCTTAGCAGTGTTATTTCCAATCTGTGTGGTGAATTTGAATAGTCAAACACCAGTTGTATAAACGATAAAAGACACTTAGCTTTTATATGACATTTATCCATAGGTCTCAAAGAAGATGATACAGCTTTATTTCTCTTGTGTTGTGTGTATGCGTGTGCATGTGCGTGCATTATGGGTTGGAATTTTAAAACTCATAGAGTCCCAGAGCTGGAAGGGACCTCCCATTAAAGGGATTCCCATTAAAGAGAAATTAGGCCTCTAAATCCCATTGGTGGTTTTGAAAAGTTATATGAGCTAGATAATTCACATTAAAACACTTCAGGGGCATATACTATACTAAAATATTAAGGAATCTTGAATTATGGTAGAATATGGGTTTCAGTCTCATGCCAAATAATGCACTTGAATATCGATGCTATGCAAACATATTCATATCAATAAATCATCAAATACTCAAACATGATATGGCACATGCCCTCACACAGCTAAATAGTGTCTTAAGGGTTAACTCTTCTTAAAAGTGAGTGGCAGAGAAATCAAGCAGATAGAAGAGCTAAAAATGGAATTCTGAAAAACAAACATAATACCAGAGAACAATGACGCCCTGCAGATCGTGGCTTTGACACACTCTGTTTCATTTGCCTTTCAGCGTTCCTTCCGTCCCAAATTCCTTGGTGTAGCAGAGCAGCTGCACAAAGAAGGTTTCACGGTATAGTATATTGTTAATGGTTTTAAAGCGCAGAGAAACTCAGAGTTCAAGAAAAGACGGAAGACAGACACAGGATGGTAGATTTGCAAAGCACAACAGAAGTCTCTCTAGCTGAGTGATGCCTACTCAAGTTAAGATTACCTGCACAACTGAAAACCCATGTAGTCACTAATTTGCCACATTGTGAACATTTGTGTGTTAATATGTGACAACAAAAGCCCTTTTTACATGGGTCTTGCTGGTGGACCAGTCGGTGTGCGCGTTGGTGGGGAGGGTAGTAGAGGGGATGGGTGTGCACGGGTGCACACTGGCGCACACCCATCTCCACCCATCACCCACACATGGAGCAAGCTGCCTTCTCACCAGTTGCTCCGTGTGTGGGTGATGGGTGAAGGTGGGTAGGCATGCATGTTTTGTGGGAGTGCGAACGCACCCCCTACCCCTCCACCTGTCATGGCGTGCACACAGGCAGCGCCCACACATGAACACCCATATTCCTGGGTGTTGATGCATGGGTGCCGCTTGTATAAAAAGGGCCTGAGTCTGTAGGTCAGGGATATATATAGGAAGAACTGTATTTAAGCTTTTGATCTGTGATCCCAGGTCCTCTAAAGACTGCTAAAGTTCTCAAAGAAAAAGAAGCAAGTTAGGGTGGTGATATTTTGCAATGTAGAATGAATTACAAAACAAATTATGAGAAAAGCCCTTTACAGAGCTTCTTTGTGCATAACAAAGAACCATGCCAGTGTACATGTCACCTTTGTATTATTTTGTGGTTCACATTTAATTAGGAATGTTTGTGTACCATGCGATGCCCCGTGTTCTAGGTCATCTTGGGGTTATTGTCTGTGTTAATGCTAATGTTCTACAGTGATGGTACTAATAAAAGCAATTTTTATATTATTAACCATTTATATTGCATTTTCAGTGTTCAAAGTGCTTTAGAATCATTATTGATTCACTCTCACAATAACCCTGTAAGGTGGATCATTTATTATTCCATTTTATAGATGGGGATCTGAGGTTGAGAGCTAGTGACTTGCCCAAAGCCACGGAGCAAGGTCCTGGCTAAGGTGGGGGTTTGAACCCTGGCCTCTCCCAGGCCCAAGGACAGCACCTTATCCACCAGACTTCACTTGCTGTTTGTAAATAAAAAGTCAGTTGATTTATTAGTTTGTTCATAACATTTTAAAATGATGACATTCTTCTTCGTTACGTAGGACTTGGTGTACAAGACTCACCTGGTGCTCATTATAGTCGATGGGAATCTTTCCACTGATTTCAGTGGATCACTCCCATGCAGGACACTGCATGATTAAGTTAAGGGCTTTAGCTTTATGAGTTATGTAATGAAATATTGTTCCTCTCTCTATTCAGCTTTATGCCACTGAAGCAACTTCTGAGTGGCTCACAGCGAATAACGTGCCTGCAGTTCCAGTTGCGTGGCCATCTCAAGAGAGCCAGAACCCAAACCTCTCCCCAATCAGAAAGTAAGAGCTTACGTTTTAGACTCGAGGAGTCTTCAGTAACATCCAAGAAAGGTGTTTTGGACTTGTTGAGTCCTTGCTCTGTTTCAAATAGGTGTTCACCTCTTCCTATGGCTATAATTACTGGGACACTGTGTATCTAATTAGCGGAACACATTTTTTATGCCATTAGAATAATTTCTCACCAAGTCTTTCCTGTGCCCCTTGCAGATTAGTAGTAGTGACCAAGGGAATGCCCACTCCCTCTGTGAGTGGGAAGAGGTGGGTGAGGGTTGAAGGGACTACAAAAGTGATGGGGAGGGAGTTGGGTTTGAATCTGGGCTCCTGGTCCAATTTGGGTCCAATTTTCCCTGCACACAAAGGAGCTCGCATGAACTCTGGGCTCCGAGTGCTCTGGGAAAGCTTCATCAGCTAGGGCCAGGCAGGATTCACCCAGGAGGGAAAAGCGAGCAGTAGCACCCACCTGTTCACTCTCTTTGACTGACCCTGCAGGCAGATGCCGGTTGCTGATTGATTTTCAAACCGGTAAGACATCCCCTCCTCCCCGGCTCTGACTGGCTGAGGTAGCCAGTGTTTGTTTTGCTTTTTCTTCACCTTCCCCGCAATGCCTTTACCCTCTGAGGGCTGGAGGAGCAACCAAGGGCGCATTGAAGCCCGAGTTGGAGTTAGCAGTTAGATTTATATTTTGTTGCAACTCAGGTGTTTCCGATTTCCAGTGCAAGGAGGAATAGTAAGGAGTTCAGAAAGAAAAGGTGAAGCACCTCCATAGGAGGTGAGGAAAGGGGGTGCTGCTTCTGCTGCTCAGGGGATTAGCAACCACAGTTTTCATCCCTCCTGGAGGGTTGATGGGACCAGCACCATTCTGGAGAATAGTGATGATCCTCAGCTGATGTAGGAAACATCCGCCCTTTCTCAGGACTTCCTAATATGTCCAGGAGGTTTATGGGAATTTTGCCCCTCCCCCCACCCCCAACATTATTGCTTTTTAAAATAAAGAGTTGGGACCTTTGTAAGCCAAATCTTTGTGCGCTCTGCCTCCTTCGGCTGATGTGGGATCAATACTATATAATTCAATTGTATACATAACATAAATTGTCAATTTAAATCACCTGGAGAACGTCAGCTCCTGCAGACTTTACTGGGGTCTTTACCTGCTCAAAATCTTCCAGGATCGACCCCTAAATGAAATTGCACTTGCTTATGAGAAGGCTGAATTTTGCTCTGTGTCTGCACTTTTACTTGTTCTCAGTAGCAGTGTGATCCACTGGAGTAAACAACTACTGCTGTATTGTTTCAGAGTATTGTATTTGACATTTCAATAACTCCAAGCCTCTACAGCTAAAAGCAAAAATACTAGTAACCTGATTCCTAATGAGGAGACTATTAAGTCACAGCATTGCATTGCTCATTGAGAACCACTGGGCTTACAGAAAATAGAAAATTCCTTTGATTAAAAATAAAAACTAGAATGAACCCAGGCCCTTTTGGCATTCTGGGATCACCTAGTGATAATAGCCTGCCTAATATTAGTTGAATCTAATATATGTAAATCTTGTCCTTGGATACATTTGCTCCTTTCATATGGGTCTCCTAAAGAGTATAAATGTATACAAGGGCAATTTTCTCTCAGTGGATCACAGTGATCTGACATATACAAAAAAAAGAGAAACTATTATTATTTATAATGGTGCATGAAGCCATCCTATATGGCTGATTGTCAATGAGACAGGAAAAGGAAGCTTAGTCATTTTTGAGCTATTAAAAGTACGAGAAACCAAGAACTGCATTTGGGTTTGTATTTAGATTTGTGTTTCAGAATTGACTGAAAAACTGCAACCAGCTAGTACCCAGGTCTTTTAATGTGTGTGGACTGAAATGCAGAGATAGAAATTCTCCACTTAGAATAAGGAGCCATACTGTAGAAATCTTTACAAATGTTATTTTGGGACATTGTTACTTAGTGACTAGATTTGGGGGGAATTATTCCATGGAAGTGCAATATGTCTTTTCTCACTAATAGGTGGGCCAGCCACTCCATGCCCTGTCCATGCTTCTGACTAGCAGGCAGCATAGGCAGTGCATACTGAAGGGGGGCATAAAGCTGAGTGTGGGAGTTGACAATAGAAAATCAGATGAGGTAGAGGAGTGAGTCCTGGGAGAGAGGAGGGATTCGTAATGGGCACTCCAGATGGAAGGTGAGGGGGGGTGTTAAGATTGGTGGTGATTACCTGGGTAAAGAAGTGAATGCTGGAGGGGAAGGCTGAATCATTGTAGATTTTCACGGAACCAAGTATGCAAAAGTCTTTTGTATTGTCTCTCCAGGCTGATAAAGGATGGGAACCTCGACTTAGTGATTAACCTCCCCAATAGCAACACCAAGTTCATCCATGATAATTACCTGATCCGTAGGATGGCTGTTGACAGCGGAATTGCTCTCCTCACTAATTTCCAGGTATCTCCATTGCCATTCTCTCTCCTTAGTCATATTGCTGTAGAATGCTCTGGGCAATTTTGAGCTTACTATCCAGTTGTTGTTTTTTTACCCCAGGTTAATGTTTGACAAATAATGGTATCGCTCAAACTTAGCTAAAACTGCAGCAAAGTTGCTGTTTCAAATATATTTCCTGTTACCTGCATTGCAGAACCATGTTTTTAAAAAAATTCATATTCTTCCCTTTTGAGCTCATTAACCCTCCATTGCCAATATGTTGCTACAACCTTCCCCCTATTCTGTGAAGTCTGGAATGAAGAAGAAAAATATCTAAGACTGCAAACCCTTTACCATCCCAGGGCTCCTTTTGCAAGCTATGCCATATGGGTGTACCTCAGAAATTGTGTAGACTTGTGTTTAAAATAGGGCTGGGAAAAGATCAGGTGTTCCCATTTCGAGGGAAATACGGAACTTTTCGGAGTGCTTGTGAGTGTCCATTGGTATTTCATCAATTTCTGGTGATTCTATGCTTCCACCAGTTTTTCCATCATTTTCATCACTTTCTGGGACTTTTCGTCTCTTTCCGGGACTCACTTTGTCACTTTCCAGGACTTTTTGTTACTTTCTGAGACTTTTTGTCAATTTCTGGGACGCTACATCACTTTTGTCACTTTCCGGGAATTGTACAACAGTTTTGCAGCAAATTTCCAGCAAGTTTATAGCACTTTCCAGCATTTTCCCCAGTGCTTAGCCAGGATGTTTTCATCTTCACAACCTTTGGGGTGCAGGGCATTAATGGGGTTTGGAACTGACCAGTGGCACCCCTGTTCAACTTGCGAAAAACAACGGAAAATGGCAAATACAGCAGGAAAGCCAGTAAGTTTCCGTGTTGCGCAAATCTCAGCATATTCCCTCCTCCTTATGGAAGCAGCAATCACTGAGATTTCTTGTTTCAGGTCTAGGTTAAAGTAAATCAGTATTACTCATGATGAGAACTAGAGTTGCCACCTTCTTGGATGCTTTGACCCGAAAAAGGGTGGAATCGTGCAGAAAGAGGTTGGCGCAAAGGGCGATCCCTTTCTGATGTGGTCACATCCCTTTTGGAGAATCATGATGTCATAGCACCCTGCCAGGGATTGAGGCCATTTCAGAAAGGGGGTAGGAAGCCTAACCTGCAGAGTCCCAGCCCTTGATCATTGAAGTAGTTTAAAGGGGACAGGGTTTATGGAACAACTCCACCAGCCCCTGTTCCTGCTCCTTTTTCCCTGCCCTTACTCAGGGCTGGGACTGCCCCCACTGATCAGCTGTTCAATGACAAAAAAGTCACAGCTCAATTCTGATGGATGGCAGCAACACCCCTCCCTCCTTACCTACCCACAGAAGCCCCTGTCAGAGGAAAGGCTGGGGCTTCTGCCATGGGTGGGATAAAAATAAAGGGGAGGAGGGAGAACCTCCTTGCCCAGCCCCTTTTCTGATGTGGCCCTGCTCCCCCTGGATAATCCCAGAAAATATGGGCATCCCTTGGGACTCTGAGAAGCTGCAGTAAAACCTGGAGGAGTTAGCGTGCACTTGCATGAAACCACTTCCGGGATCGTGACCTAGGTGCTGTATACCAGATTCCCTTGTGCTGTTTTATTATCCAGCACCTTTGAAATGGTTTTGGACTACTTGAACTCTTGTGCTTTTCTGCTTACAGGTGACAAAGCTTTTCACAGAAGCCATCCAATCCTCAGGGAAAGTAGACTCTAAGAGTCTTTTCCACTACAGACAGTTCGGTGCCAGCAATGCAGCATAGAGGAGCAAATGTCAGCATGAAAGCCAGCTCTTCTCATACTAAGGAATACCAGGCCAGCTGACAAGACTAGCTACATATTTCACATCTTGTTATCTCCATTCACTTCCCAGTCTTGAATTTCTCATCTTTGACCTAACAGTAGTGTTGCCACCTGCATATTTTCAAAATTCATGACTCTGTTTCTTCCCCACTCAAAATTAAAAGCAAAATAAATAAATAATAAATAAATACAATTGTGATATTTGTCTTAAAATGTGAGAATTGGCATCACTGTGGAAAGCATCAAACAGCAATCCACATCAACCTTCCCAGCAAGAGATTTATTGGAAAACTTGGTCCTCCTCTCCCTATATAGCTGATATTCATTGCCTCATAGATTCCCACCACACATGGGTCCTTTTTACATGGACCTGGGTGGATGTGGGGGGGCAGCACGGCAGGTGTAGGTGGGTGTGTGCCCGCTTTACACGGAGACACACCCACCTACACCTACCGAAACCCATCTCCACCCACGTAGCTTCCTCTGTTCTGCCGGAGGGTTCCATGGGTGGAGATGGGTGTCGGTAGGTGTATGGCTGGTGTTGGTGGGTGTGCAGCGGTAGCACACACGCACAAACACCCACCTGTGTCATTTACACAGGTGCACACCCACCACACACCCATTCCCCCACCTACCGTCGGCCGTTTACACAGACTGCCCCCCTCCCCACTGCACACCTGCCCAAACACCGAGAGGCGTTGGGGGGTGTCAGTGTAAAAACAGCTGTGGTATAGAAATAGAAGGAAAAAAATAGGATCCACATGATTCTACCTACTGATACTTCTATCATTTTGAGTACCATTCCAACTTCCTTTGTGTGAAGACTCGTACTCCGTCACTCCTAGATAGCCATGGTCACATTTTTAAAAGTGTTATAGGATGCTACAAACCTCAAATTAACTGTCATGACGTCTTGATCTATTTCCTTTCCATCACTGTTGATTTTCACGAGTTTTGCGTCCTCTCCAGTACAATAATCAGCCTTCTCCTGTTTGATTCACCCTGCAATATCACAATCACCTGCTATGGTGGAATACTGCTGAATATGATGAGCGTGACAGGCAATCTTTAAAGTGAAGAGGAGGAAGATTCACAGCTGTTCCATGACAGCAGATGGCAGTAATAATGCAACTGCCTTTTATTTGTTCTTTGTGATATTTGTAACACTGGCCTAATGTCTTCCTATACAACACAAGGATTCGAGAGAGTTTGGGCTAGAATCTTTCCCATGCTTTGCTGAGTCGTGCAGTTTCATTTATGTTCTGTTTGGCATCATTCAATCGAAGGCTTCTTTCTGAGCCTCATGGCCCCTTCATGTATCACATGAAAGGGGAACTCCCAGAATAGCAGCCTTTTGTGGTTTCATATTTTGTTGATATGATTGTGCACGTTAAAGTGAAATACTTTAAGAACAAGACTGAAAAGTGTTGCTGGATTTCTTGACTGACTCTCTCTCTTCCAACTGATTTTTTTGACTTTTTATTTTCATTTCTAATCTATTATAAACATTAAAACCATGTGAAATGGATGAACATTGCTAACTATAGATTAATATATGCATTCAAAAAGCTGATTTGTGTTTGTCTAGTCTTTTATCATTTTGGTTATACTTTTTCCTTTCGAAATTCTAAAAACAGCAACCAAACACTGGAATTTACTGGAAACGTTTACCAGGTGGTCTGTCAAATTATCCATTGCTGTGTTCTGCCAAACTTTCTCTCTCTTGACCACTAGCATGGGAAGGAATTGGTTTTTCCCCCCGGTGCCTGGGAATTACACATTTAGCTGCTAGTAGAAGTTGTGATTGATTAGGGCTGAAATGAAGAAGCCCTTCCATATCTGCAGAGACTCTCTGTGGATACAGATTGGAGTCAGGAGAGCTGATGCGGATTTTTAGCCACATCAGGAGTTCCAGTCACCGATCCAGTTTTGTCACTAACTGTGTGCAGCACCGTTTTGTGCTTGTTTAGTAAATAGGCTACTTTTTTCTGCATGTGAAAATAATTGTTTACTGTGCATGTGCAAAATGGTGCCATGCTGTCTCATCCACCACAGTGCAATGACATTTTAATAACAATAACAATAACATTATTATTAATTATTATTATTATTATTATTATTATTATTATTATTGTTATTGTTTATATAGTTCCCCCTGCCATGGTAGGGGTGTGCATGTCGTTTTTGTTATTACAGTAATGATAAAAAAATTAGTCATTTTCATTAGCGTTATTGCAATAACGAAAACGACAAATAATAATAATGAAAATAGAAATGAAAACATTTTATTTTTGAAATAAAGGGGGGGAAATTAAAAACATATGTCCGGCTATAACTTTTTTGCTTCTTATTCATTTCTGATGAAACCTGGGGAGAATGTACCCCCAATGGAGGGCACTGCGTGTCCTACATTTCAACATGCTTAGATAAAGGGAACCGATTGTAGAAGCAATTTAATATTGTGATTTTATGAAAAGCTCCATACACATTCATGGCTACAATGTCTTTATTTTCCATCCAATTTGCATGGAACCTGTGCATATTATGTCCCTCCACAAGAAAAAGGGTCCTGATGGTATAAGACAGTAATGTTAAAATACATTTTCAGCTGTAACGTTTGTATATTCCACCCTGTTTACAAGCTATTTGGCAGGAATGTATCACATACCTCCCCTGCCATCTCCACCAAACTACAGGACAATTTGATAAAGGGAACTAATTTTATAAGCAATTGATTTTGTCCCTGTGAAGATCATTATTCAGATAAATAGCAGCACATGCAGTGCCAGTCAGAAGCAGGCACTTGGCATGGCAGGGGGAGAGAGACTGTAGGAGGGAGAATGTGGACCAACCCAAAACACCGACAAAAACACATTCACTGGCCAAACACATTACTGCATGCTTCTACCTTTTACAGGACCAATTGGTAGTGGCTTCGAGGCGGGCATAGGGGGCAGCCCTGAGGCAGGCATAAGGGACATAACTGGGACTTTGGGGATAGCATCCCAGCAATCAGGAGGCATAGGGTGTTTTTACACACACATTTCTTTTGTATGTTTGCTGTTACATCCTGAACTTTCTGTGTGTCTAAATCACTCACCCAGATCTTAAACATCCAGATCTTTGAACTTCTGCGTGAAACTTCTCCCAGAATGTATGTGTGTTAAAGGTTCTACTGGTAAACTGTTTTGCTCCAGGCAGCTGTGGTCACTTGGTTTCCATGGCAGCCTGTCACGTTTACATCTGCGGTTACTTTAGGCTGCCTCAAGGCAGTGTTTGTGTGAAGAATGCATCCAGAAACTGTGTCAGGGCAGTGTGTGTGTGAAAAATGCATCCAGAACTTACTTGTGGGCTTGTAAACCCATAAGATTGAAACATCTGGAACTTTAATGTGTGTGTAAAAATGCCCATAGTTTAATCATCCAGGCTGGCCAATTATCATCACGATCACATCCTGTAGCACTGTGAGAGAGGATATAAGAGAATCTCTATTGAATCTTCTAAACAGATGCTTCTGACTTTCCAGTAACAAGTGGGGGAGAGATGTTGGGATGGTCACAGAACATAATGAGGATATTTGGTTGACATTTCTGCTGGCCAATTGACATCACAAACCGATCTTATACCACTGTGACGTCAGAGAATCCCTGGCATAGGCTCCTTCTCTGCATATGCTGTGTAGGCATATAAAATTGGGACCCTATATAACATCTTTCTGATATTTGGCAGAGATGATCATGAAAGTGTAATATACTGCCATCCCAAATTTCATATACACTGGTTGGGTTACAAAGATGTTACAGTCAGACATACATTTATATGTTAATTGCTTATACCACCAGGACCCTTTATCCAATTCTTCTGAAAGTTGGAAAAAATAGTACGTATGGAAAGGGGTGTAACCATGCTAAGTGTCATCTACATTAGATGTGAGGCAAAGATGTTACAGCTAAGAATGTATATAAAGAATTTTGCAAAATAAAATTATTCAACTGCTTCTACAATTGGATTCCTTTATTCAATATTTTTGGAATTTGGTACACGTAATGCCTTCCATTGGAGGTATATGCACCCCATGTTTCAGCTACATATAGTGAAAAACAAAAACATTACAGCCAAGAATGTATTTTCCATTGAAACCAATGGAAAACGAAACCAAAACAAAAAATAACAATTTGATATTTATGAAAAACAAAATGACAGATTTCAAAAACAAAAACAACATGGGCCCCTGATGCACACCTCTATGCCATGGTGCTCAGAGTGCTTTACATAGAACAATTTAACACAATTTTAATCCTAACAACAGCCCTGTGAAGTAGGTTAGGTTGAGAGAATATTGTGACTATCCCAGTAAGTCGCCCAGTGAGTTTCTGGCTAAGGCAAGACTTGAACCGGGGCCTCCGCCTACCTCCTAGTCCATGTACTGTGCACTAAGCCACTACACCACATGGATGGTAAACAGAATACTTTTTTGTTCATGTACAAAAAATATTCTGTTTACTACACACATGCAAAATGGTACTGCTTATAGTTAGGGGCCAATCTGAATCTCTGTTGAAACAGTGGCCAGATTGTGGCCTGTCACCTGTCTCCATTTTGATGGAACTAAACTGGATCAGACGGATATGTCAGATATGGAATCAATCCCCCCCCCGTGAATCGAGGAGCACACCCAGACTCCATACCTGCGAAACCATGGGAGGGCGAACCCCCCCCCCCCCCCCCCCCCCCCCCCCCCAAAAAGAATCATTTCAGCCTTAGTTGTGCTGGTTCTTTCTCTGGTTTACAGATTTCTTTTGATTATGAAGAAAATAAACAAACCATTGGTTCCCTGGAGAGCCTAATTTGTGTAATTTAAAATGAGGGCTGGAATGAGAATCAAAAATAATTTCACCATAAATTTCATGAGAATTGAGATGCAGGATTGAGATCTTGCAGAAATTTCTACCCTGATCCAGATTGCTGTGAGATTTCTCCCCAACCCCTCCCCAGCACCAAACTGGTCTCTGAGCTCAGAGCAATTAAAGGGGGGGAGGGAGGAGAAGCCACACTATCCCCTCCCCACCTCTCTTACCTTGTCTGGGCCTGGCAGCTATGGGGACAGAGCCCAGGGCTATGAGTCATCTATGTGGGAAGCTGCTGAGAAAGCCCTGATAGAGATTATCAGGAATGGAAGGGGGGGCAGTAGGAGGGAGGGTCAGACTCAGCAGACATCTTCAGCATTCTATTGGCTAGTAGGAATCAGCAGCCAATAGAGTGTTGAAAAGCTGTGCTGACTCCCTTTCCAGATGGGAGTGGGGAGCTAGAAGCAAGAGGTCTTTGTTGCATTCTATTGGGTGCTGACTCCTGCTAGCCAATAGAATGCTGAAGATGTCTGCTGAGTCTGACCCCTTGATCCTACTCTCCTGCCTCCCATTCCTGATAATTCTCTATCGGGGCTTTCTCAGCAGCTTCCTACAGAGATGATATAGCTCTGGGCTCTGTCCCCTGAGCTTCCAGCCACCAACAAGGCAAGAGAGCTGGGGAGGGGACAGCATTGCTTCTTTCTCTTCCACATCAGCACTGGGGATTCTGTTTTTCAAGATTCTCATGTTTCTCATTTAGAATCCAGCCGATTCTCATTCTCGTTCACAAGAATGAGACGAAAATTGTGATTCTCACCAAGAAACACAAGAAACTGAGAATCGAGATTCAGTCCTATTTTAAATATTCTATAGGATATTTTATTCCCAAGTGTCTTTTCTTTTTAGAGAAGATCTACCATAGACATGAAAATGCTGCTATTGCTCCACAACCTTGCCAACATCGATTGCTCACTTTTTAAAAACAACAACAAATAGATGATATTACACAAATGGATGATGTTTGGCCCCTTCTCCAGATGCTTTTCCATTCAAGAGAAATGCATCTGGAGGTCTTCTCTAGTTTTTCATGTCCATTAAGCAAGAGCTCATTATACCATCTTAAATTCAGACCATTTGAAATGGTGTCACTCCTAAGAGTTTCTATTTTTGTTGATGGTCCTCACTACACTGCTGTGAGGAAAGGAAATACTATTGTCCATGGTTTACAGATGGGATGCTAAAGCACAAAGAGGGAAAGGCAGGGTTTCCCAGGCTTTTATCAAGTGTAGCCCATTTTGACTTAAATATAATTCTGAGTCCTCTGACAGAAACAAAGACATGCAAAGTATATCAAATATTCATTAGGATTGTGACCTCCATCTGCAGATGGCAAGACCCCACTTGGAGTCCCAGCCCATAATTTGGAAATGGCTAGATCAAGCCGTCAGTCCTACCAGCCGTGTAACATTATGCACTATGAGCACTTCCACAGAATTCTTAGCCAGAGCCTAAACAATACACCCAAGCTCACCCAAGACTGCACAAGAGCTGGAAACATCACCTAGACCTCCCAAATCCAAGGTTAAATCCTTAACCCAGTAGTTCCTTTTTGCATGTGATCCCATTTTGAGACTGATATAATCTCGTGACCCCAGCCAGCAACAAAGACAATGGAAAGTATATCCTATAGCTGTGACCCCACTTGGGGCATGTAGCGAAATGACTGTCCTCACTGAATTATGTCAGCTGCCAGTCTGCAATCCAAAGCACACGGCCGGAACTTAATCTCTTACTCTTATAGTCTTAGAAGGAGAAAGGGTTAAGAGTGATGGGCAAGCTAACCTTAGAGAGCCAGCACCTGTTCCATCACAGTGTCCTACCCCAGAGTTTGTGGACCTCTCTCTCAACCACTGGACCAGCCTTCCTCTTTCTCAAAAAGGCCCTTTTTAATGCGTGTCTGTGGGAATTTTAATGAAGTAATTATACTCTAATATGTAATCTGCCGAGTTCCCTATGTGAAACACACAGGGATGCTTCCCTAATATTTAACTTTCTTAAACTGTCCCACCAACTAACTTTATACATGGAAAAATCCCTTCTCTTACACATTCATTTATCTCCACAGCTGCAGGTACTTGTCCCATAGCTTCTGCAGTGTCCATAGCCTCTCGCACAATGGAAGTGGAAATTAACAGAGAAACAAGCCAGGGCTGAATGCATGCTAAATGCTCTCTAATTACACACTAGTGTTACCATTTTGCTGCTGGTGCCAGGCTCCCCACAGGCACAGGTGCCATCAATGCACATCCATACATAATCAGGCCTATTTAATTACATACTATTCCAAAGGCCCTCGTGCAGTAAAGGACTTGCCACTCACAGTGGCCATCTCTCTCTTTTGTTCCCACTACAGACAAAAGGCGTAAGTTCTCTTTTTTGTCTTGTTGAATAACGCAATATGGTTTTGTGAAATGACAGCTTCTGCTAGGCTAAGGAATGTGCCAGGTATTGAAGAACCCTTCCTTCCCTCCCTCCTGGGTGTTCTAATTGTATTTGAATCCCAGGATCCTCTTTTTATGCACAACGAAAGATGCAAGCACCCTCGGAAGAGACTTCAAGTAGCTACAGCTGTTCAGATCAATGCAGATGTGGGAAGAAATACTACAATCATCCCTCTTTCTACCATCCTTTGTTCTGCCATAAAACAAGTTTGACTTTTAAAATGCTTGTTTTAGTATTTTCTTTCCCTCTCAATTATTACAGGAAGGTTGAGGGGAAATGGTACAGCATTAAGAGTTGTCAGTGCCTGTTCACTAATATACGGAGTTTCAGGACCCTTCTTTGTTTTTTGTTTCTGTTGGTTAAAGAGAGAAAGAACAACAAAAAAGGCAATGTAAAGTCAATACAAGAATAAAGGGTAGGAGTCTGGAGAAAACATGAGACCTTGTTGTCATAAACATTTATTTTTACTCAGAAATATTCTGGCTCATTTTGGAGCACTAGCTTTCAAGGATCCTTGGGCATTTAGAATCCTGATCTGTCTTGCTGTCCTGAAACCAGAGGATAGTTTATTTTATTTATTTATTTATATTTCTACCTCATCTCTCTCGCAAAAGCGAATCGGGGCAGCTTACAAACTCAAAAAAATAAAACAAGAATCATAATATGAATATAGATACAAATATATAAAAATAACACTATAAAAACACACTAGGGATGGGCGAACGCAGTTTGGAAGTTCGGAGTTCGGTCCGAATTCGGCCTGTTCGGACGACCAAATCTGAACCCGAATTCGAACCTGAACTGGCCAAACCGAAATCAATTCTGAACGTTGAAATGATCAAACAGTTTGGTCAGTTCGGATCGCGTTCAGGTGAGTTCGGGTGGCAAAAAAAGGTTCACTGGAAGGTCAAACGTGACAGGGAGAGGTAGTACTAGTCACTGAGGAGCAGACTTCCAGGCACCAGGGGTGGAGAGGCTTGCAAGAAATGATGCCTCCCCAATTCCCAACACCTTCTGAGCTAGTCACTGTTCCTGAACAGCAGGCGTTGAGTAGGATTATTAGATTGCTTTAAGTTTCATTTCAGTTTTGTACTGAAATGAAACTTAAACCTTAAACTGAAACCTTGTGTTGTTTGTGATTCCCCCCATCCCATAGATAGATAGATAGATAGATAGATAGATAGGTTAGGGACAGTAGACAGTTGTAGGAGTTAGTTTAGTGATAGAGAATAGCGTTAGTGATTTAGTTTTAGTGTTTGTAGGAGTAGGCCTGTGTACTTATTAGATAATCCATTTAGTTCATAGCATTTAGAATAGTTAATAGCAGTTAGATTTAGTGTAGATAGATAGATATAATATTTGATTAAAAAATTAAATTAAAAAACCCATATAAAAAAAACAAAAACCAAAAAATCCCATATAAAACCAAATAAAAAACCAAAAAACCATATAAAAAACAACAAAAACACCCATAACAAAACATTTCCCAAATGGCCGAACCCGAACCGAATGGCCGAACCGAACGGCTGAACCCGAACCTGGCAAACTAACCAAACTGCCGAACTGAACAGACGAACCGAATGCAGCCGAACCAAACGGCCGAACCCGAACCGCGATCTGTTCTCCCATCCCTAAAACACACTAAAACATCAAACATAAAATGAAGATACCCTCCCCCCAACCCAACAAACCCATCCCACCCTCCCACGCCAAATGCCTGACAGAAGAGCCAGGTCTTACAGTTTTGTCAGAAGGTGAGAAGATTCAGGCTGAGGCGAACCTCCTCCACCAGGATGGAATTCCAGAGTGATGGTGCACTCGCTGAGAATGCCCTCCTGTCTGTCCAAACCCACCGGTAATGCAGGACTTCCAGGAGGGCAGCCCCAGATGACCACAGGGGCCACCCAGGGGGTGAGGCAATTGCTCAGATAAGCAGGCTCTAGACCATGAAGGGATTTATAGGTCAATATCAGCACCTTGAGTTGGGCCTGGAAAACAATAGGCAGCCAGTGCAGTACTTGGAGTACAGGTGTTATATGCTCCCCGTGGCCCTCTCCAGTAAGGAGACAGGCTTTCGCATTCTACACTAGCTGCAGCTTCCAAACCATCACCATGAGGAGTCCCACGTAGGGTGCATTGCAGTAGTCCAACCTTGAGATGATGAATGCATGGATGATAGTTGTGAGATCAGAGTCCGAGACATATGGGCAGAGTCTTTTCACCAGATGAAATTGGCAAAAGGTGCCCCTGGTCACAACCAACACCTGAGAATCCAGATGTAGCTGCAAATCCAGGAGCATCCCAAGGCTCTACACAGATGTATCAAAAGGAGGAAGGATACCCCCAATAATGGGGGAAACCTCACCCAGATCATCAGTCCCATCAACTAACATCACCTCTGTCTTATTAGGATTGAGTTTCAATTGGCTCGACCTCATCCAATCCAATCCAGTCCCCCACAACAGCCTAATACTGAGACAGAAACAAGTCAGCAGGGCCTCTAATAGTTAGAGATTGGCCTATGCTGCTTCTGCCTTCGGGGATGTCAGATCCCTGACACCACTAGTCTCTGGCAGCCTGGTCTCTCCTGGGCGTTTAGCGTTTCTGCTCTTGTTCTGCAGATTACAACAGCATATGACCCAATCCCCAAATCTCTTGGACCTGTGATTCTGTGTTGTCCAGCCCCTGACACTGGACATCCACAAAAATTCCAGTTCCTTTGCTGCCAAATGAAGAGTGCACCCCATCTCACTGGTCTTACCTCAGATCAGCATTCCCTTAAAGCATGCAGCACTTGTAGTAAACAAAAGGGGAAATTATTGAAGAAGGAATGGGGAGTCAAAGGTAACCAAAGTGAGAGAAGGAAACAGGATGGTTACAAACAAGCCCATGATTGTTTTTATCTATGGGTGATTTCAGACGTTATGCGTTCTGGAGTCACCACAGTGGATTCCCAGTGGTGATGAACTGGCTAACCACCCCCCGTGGTCAATAAAGACCCTGAACAGACGTGATGGGAGTGGGACCACGGCATGGAATCGGGCCGCCAGATGATGGCCCAGGGCGGTGAAACAGACATGACGCAGATTCCTGGCCGTGGTCAAAACACCCAGAATGAGCCGGCGAGGGGCGGGACGCAGATATGGCCGCCTGAGGGAAAATGAAGCCAAAAGAGACACAAGGAAACACCCACACAAGGGAAACGGGAAGGGAGAGGGAGAAGAGCCGCCCAGATACCACACACAACAGGCACACAGACAGCGAGGGCACAGTGGAACACACAGCACAAACACGCATGCCTGGGCAGGAAAGGGAGGGGGGAGAGACACAGCGGAACAGACAACACACAAGGCACAATGGGCAAGGGAGAGGAGGGGAGGGGGGCGAGGGACAGAGAAGAGGAGGGGAAACGGCACAGGGGCACAGCAGGACACAGGAAATGGCAACCAGAACCCCCAATACAGAACAGCCCACATGGGCACCCCCACAGCAACACAGGCAGTCCCGGAATGGGGGGCCCCAGGCAGTCCAGGCACAGGCATAGCGGGAGCGCACACAGAACAGGGAGCGGGTCGAGAACAGTCCAGGAGGCACACTCGGAACCCAAGTGCCGGTGAGAGTATGATGGAGGGGAGACAGGAGGTCCAGGGCAGTGCAACAGGTCCAAAGTCACACAACCCACCCCCCCAGGAGGAAGCCTGCGGGGTCAGTCTGTGGGGCCCAAAACTCCGAGATCACATGGGTACCCAGGAGGGGGGCATCTGGGGTGCAGAAGGGGGCACAGGCAAACGAGGACAGTCAGCAGCACCCCAGGAAGCCAGGGGGGGCAGAGGCAGAAGAGGGGGGACGGAGGGGGCCCAGAGCCACAGGCAGGCCCAACGACACCCCAGGAAGCAGGCAGCACAGCAGCACGGACGGGACAGCAAGGACGGAGCAGGCCGAGGGCCACGGCATCAGGGCGGAGCCGGAAGCCCACACAGGGGTCAGGAACAGGGGTCCGGGAGGCACAGGGGTACTCCCAGCCAGCTGCTGGGGGCCACAAAGGGTCCAGGGGCTGGGTGCCCCACCTGGTGAATGAGGTGGGGCCAATGAAGCATGACTCGGTAGTACCCCTGCACGGACATATGGTGGGTGATCAGGTAGTAAGCCTCGAAGGGATCCTGCATGGAGAGACCCACCTGCACATCGGAACGGGACCACACACCCGACAGTGCCACCAGCTCTGCCGTGGTAGGCTCGGACACACAGCAGTCATCAGCAGGGGGTCATGGAAGCTGATCCAGCTCCAACAGCTGGTGATACACTGCCCCATGGGAGCGCTGGTACCCACAGGCCCCGTGAATGCAGCCAAAGTAGGAGACGGTCAAGGCAGGGCCCCCCTCCGCCAGACAGACCATGTAGGCGGCCAGACTGCCCACAGACAGGGAAGACACGGTCTCTGCCACAGACCAGGCCACATGCGAGCACCTCATCTCTGGGATGCACACATCGGGAAAGGGAACCAGCCCCAGCGTCTCAGCATGCAGCCGACAATCCCAGGCACTCAACTCATAGCCGAAGTAACGCAGGCCAGAGCTCAGGCTCACATAAGCACCCGACAGGCTGTCCGGGCAGCTCAGCAGCAATTGCACTGCCAGGGTATGCCACAGGTCACACAGGGCCATGGTCTCGTGGAAGGACCACGGATGGGGGGCCCCATAGGAGGCAGGAGCCCAGTGGAAGCACAGCCAGTCATAGTCCAGCACGCCAGGGAGAATAACACCATGGACAGGGGGGCCCCCACATTCACTCCAGGGGCAGGAGGGGGCTGGGGGGGGGGACCCAGGCTGGCTGAGAAAGCCACAGGCCGCAACAATGTATGGCAACAGAGTGAGGCATGGGGTGTGGACTCAGCACAGCTGCAGGAACCGAGCACACAGACAGGACAGCTGACCCACTAATCAAGCTGGCAAGGACACGACGTTCCCAACAGGGAGAGGTGGGAGGTGATGACAGGAGACATGCAGCTGCAACCTGTATACCTGGGTGCACGCCAGCCCATGTGCACGGTTCCTGCCAGGGACAGCAGGTGCACTCAATACCGCGCACCTGCCACCCCAGGCCGCCCACCCTGCAGGAGCTGGCACAGGCAGCTGGGGGGGGACGCCCATCCCAGCCTATATCAGGGCCGCCGGCGGCCCCCCGGGGCTCACCTCACCATGGAGAGGGACAGGTTGGATGCATGCGGGATGCTTCTTGCACTCTGGCCGAGTGGTACCACGCCCACACTGATCAGCTGCACATCCAGACCTCTGAGGGGCACCTGGGCGCCTGCCTGCAGGTTACCATGGCCTGGAGCACTGCAGGGACCCGCAGGGCTCACCAAGCCTGCAGGCGCTTCCTGGCCCAGCTCAGGGTGCAGCGGGTGTCCGGGGTGGACTTACAGGCTATGAGTCGCAGCTGGACCAGGCCTGCGGCGATCCACGAGGTGGCTGGGCACCTCTAATGGAGTAGGGAGACTATGCGCTGGGCCGCCCTGCTAGCTATGCCCATTGCCCGGTGGCTATGGGTCACGGAGCAGGCCCAGGGTTGGTGGTCCCAGGCGCTGGCTCAGTGGGACGAGGTAGCCTGGAGGGCACACTTCCGGATGGCGGAACTGCTCATGCCCTGGCTGGAGCGACAGCACACCCCCATGAGGAACCCCATCCCCATGGTTCAGCGGGTGGCTATTGGGGTCTGGGCCCTGGCAATGCCAGACTCCTGCCGGTCCGTCTCGCAGCACTTTGGTGTCGGGGTGAGCACTGTGGCCTGTATCCTCTGGGATGTCTGTGAGGCTGTGGAGGGTGGACAGGGTGATCCAGCTGGTGGATAAGGGGCCCATGATGGCTGGCTTCGTGGCTGGTGGGTTCCCCAACTGCATGGGCACCGTGGACGGCACCCATATCGAGATCCTCTGCCCCTCCGTGCGGGAGGCTGCAGAGTATGTCAGCAGGCACGGATATCACTCCCTGAAGCTACAGGCAGTCGTGGACCACCGGGGGAGGTTCATAGACATCTTCACGGGCAACTCCGGCCGCAGTCATGATGCCCGGATCATGACCATCTCCCCCTTTTATGCCCAGATGTACTGAGGGGACTTTGCAGACTTGGGGATGGCCCAGATCGAGGGCATGCTCATGCCCCCTTGTATCCTGGGGGACCCAGTCTACCCCCTCATCTGGTGGCTGATGAAGGTATACCTGGTCGCCCGGACCCTGGCGGAGGCGCTCTACAATACCCGCCTATGTGCAAGCAGGAACGTGGTCAAGTGAGCGTTTGGGGCCGTCAGGCCCCTCCGTGTTGCTGTGCTCCCCCTGCAACCACTGGCTGAGGGTGATGAGGGTGCCAGCCTCGGAGTCCGGCTGTCCGGCCAGGGGGTGGGGGTTCTCCGGGCTGCTGTCTGGGGGGGGGGCTGCTGGTCCCCGAGGTTCTGGGGCATTCCTGCTGGAGGTCTGGGGCCCTGGAGCTGGTGCCTTCTTGTGGGGAGGCGAGGGGAGGGGGTACCTCGACCGTTCCCTGCCCTGGATCACAGTGCTCCCCATGAGCTGTGGGGTGACTATGGATCCCTTCATATGTAGGATGCGGTCCATGGCATCGTAGAAGGGGGCGGTCCGGAGTCCGTGTCCGGACCACTAGTTGTTGTCCCTGATGTCTTTGTACCCCCTCCTCAGCTTTTTGGCCTTGGAGTAGCATTGTGTGAATGTCTGGTGATGCCCCACCGCCTCCATTTCCCACATTATCTCCCGGAACACGTGATCATTCCTCTGATTGAGCGCTACCTCCAGCTGATGCTTCAGGGTCCCCCAGATGCGGATGAAGTCCCGGGTCTCCCAGAGCCCCCACTGTCACCCTCTGTGGTAGGGCCTTCTCCCCTTTCTCCCCTCCATTTACTCTTCCTCTTCCTCCTCCTCCTGCTCCTCCTCCTCCTGGGCAGGGCTCGTGTCCTCCAGGGGCTCGGGCTCCCGTGCCGGTTTGCGTGTCTGTGGAACAGAAGTGGGGGGTTGTTGGGTGTTTGGGTGCTGTTCTTCCCCGATCCCGCATCCCTGTCCCTTCCCACCCACCTGCTGGCTGGCCACCTGGGTGCTTCACCGCCCCCCTGGTGCCCCTGTGGTGCTGGGTCCGCTCCCCATCGTTCCCCTTACCCGTTACCGGGGTGCCTCCTCCTACGGTTCAATCGGTGTCCACAGGACTGCCTGTCCCAGCTGCTGCTGCTGCTGCTGCTGCTGCCCCTCCCCCTCCTGCATGTGCATCATGACCACCTCCTCCCCCACCAGTGCCTCCAGCACCACTTCCTCCTCCTCCTCCCTCTCTCTCTCACCCTCCACTCGCCTCTGCCTCCTGCCTCGCTCCATTCTGCCACATTCTCCTGCTGTTGTGTGCCCTTTAAATCTCCCTCCATGGCCTGTGTTGTTGCTGGTTGCCTGGCAGTGACGCTGTGTGCTTTGTCCCCGGCTGGGAATCATTTTGTTTGATTCCGGACAGTGATTGCCATCCAGACATTACTTTTTGTTTGTTTCCTGTCAGGAATCTCTTTGACCACGCTTTCAGAGATGGTCTGGGCTGGAGGTCTGGAAGCATGGTTGAATTTGACTCCATGTGGGTATTGACTGTGGTGAACATCTGGCGGCCGCTGAACAGACGTTCAGGGTGCTTTGGCTCCGCCGTGGGATTGACCGTGGTTCATTGTGGTTGAGCGTGATCTCGTAACGTCCAAAAATACCCTATGTCCACTGTCTAAAATTAGAGCTGAAATAGTAATCCATGCATATAGTAACGTTTTAAGGTAATATTGCCCCCCCAAAAAATGTATCTTTTTCTTTTACTTCATCAGTTATTGGTAGCGTTGTTTTGGTATTGTGGTTACCCGGTAACAATGGGTGTGTTCAGACGTTATGGGGCCTGTTGGGCCCGTACCGAAAGCACCCTATCCATTCCTGTCTCTTATACACATCTAGATGTGTATAAGAGACAGGAATTGCATTCAACATGCGACGGCTTCCGGCCCCGCCGCTTCGGCTGCTCGCGTGGTGAATGTAATTCCACGCCGCAGTAACATCTGGGGGGAAACATCCGTTTCCCCCAACAGATGTTCCGAAATCACAGCCACCAGCCGGAATTGAGCGTGGTTGACTGTGATCTCGTAACGTCTGAAATCACCCAATATTATTCAGCATTTAAATATTGCGATTTACCACTACGTTATGCAGGTACCAAAGATACCGATTGTCTATCCTTAATTGCAGTTACTATCCAAAGTTAACAATTTTGCTATTAAAGTAAACTGTAACTAAAACATGAGCGCCTCACCCAAAGTTCCTAAGCAGCTGTGTTGGCTTCAAATAGCCACGGCTCAGTTGAGCTGACACAGATATCCATAGTGGCTTCCATATTCATCAAATTTTCCAATTTTGAATCAGGTCTGACAAAACAGATATATGAAGCAGTATTTGTTTCCACTTAATTTATCCATTTTTGATACTTGTTTCCATTTTCAAGGGTTTTTTTCCCTTCTTATTTTTGTTATTCTGCTCATCTTGTTTTGATTCTTTGATCAAGTAACCAAACATGCTAGCTAAAATAGCTGAGGTAAATGAAAAATAAAATAAAATTAAAAAAATCAGAGTATCTGAAATGAAATATTTGAAAAAATAGATAAGTTTTGTTTTGGGTGCAGATATTTATTTGGATGGCTATTCAAAAACATAAATAATGTCTTCAAAAAGAAAATCTACTATTTTCTGCTGCTTGCTTGGGTTGTGCACACCCATCTCCACTCATCTTCACCCACAAAGCCTCCTCCATTTTGTCAGATGGCTCTGTGGATGGGTGATGGGTGGAGATGGGTGCCCGCCTGAAGCGACCATGCACCCCAACCCACTGCCCGTGGTGTTTTCATGGGTGCGCACACACTCTCCACTGTTGCAGCATGTGCACAGATTTCCACCACCACCACCGCACATCCATCTGCACCCCCAGCAAGGGGGAGGGGGCATGCGTGCAAAAACGGCATGTGACAGAGGACATAAGAGACTCCCTGTTGACTCTTTCCTAAGCAGATGCTTCCAACTTCCCAGTAACAACCAAGGAGGTTGGGGTGGGCACATCACAGAATGAGGATACATCATCGACATATCTGCTGGCAAACTGGCATCACAACCCCATCTTGTACCACTATGACAAACATAAAGCAATCCATAGTATAGGCTCATTCTCTGGGCACTGGGGAGCAAATATAAGCTTCTGCCAAGTTGCACAACTCCCACCATGGCTAGATCTTGTGTGGCTCATAGGCTGGCTCAGTGGTCTTTGTGTGTGACTGTGTGTGCTGCAGTCTATCCAGCCTCACTTCATATGCTCATAAAAGCAGAACACTGCACCTATTCTCCCCCATAAATGCCATCACAGATTTTGGGGTGCCAGTGACTGAAGCCTATTCCAGTACCTCTGGCACCTGCTCCTCCTCTGCTCTGCCCACTTCCTCTTGTCTTCTTCACCCTCTCTACCAATTATCAAAAAAGCAGATCCCTACATACAGTAAAACCTTTATAATTTAAACAGAGACAACACCTGCAATTGATTTAAGGAAATTTGCAATATCTGTTAAATCACAAATAATTCATTGCTTATAAAAATTGGGACCCTTTATGCAATCTTTTTGAAACTTGTCAGGGATGATCCTTTTGGTGAATGGAGCAACCTATAAAAATTACATCCAAATTGGATGGAAAATAAAGATGTTACAGCTGGACATGTGTGTGTAAACCATGAAATGATTAAATTGCTTATAAAATCAGAACCCTTTATCCAATCTTTCTGAAATGAGGGTCACAATAAGTCCAAATTTCATCTAAATTGGATGGAAAACAAAGACATTAGAGATCGATATGTGTGCGCAAGCCATGTAATTAAATTGCTTATAAAATTGTAACCTTTTATCCAATGTTTATGAAAATTGGCAGGGATGATTCCTGTGGTGAGGGGTACAATCTTTCCAAATGTCATGCAAATCAGATATAAAATAAAGACCTTTCAGCAAGAAAATAATAGGTGCAAAAGTTTGTTTGTAGTTGTGGGTGCAGTTTGTGGGGAGGATGGGGGTTTGAGAGGTGTTTTTAATTTCTGAATTTTAACGTTTTTAATTGTTTTTTGTTTTTGTTTTTGGATTGTGAGCTGCTCTGAGCTATGTGGGAAGGGCAGCATAGAAATTTGAAAAATAAAATACATTTCCCATTGAAACAAATGAAAAAGAAAAATTAAACTTAATTGCAAAAACAAAAATTCTCTATAACAAAAAAACAGAAAAACAGAAAAACAAACAAACAAGATTTTAAAAAATATGTCCCCGGTGCACACCCCTAATACAAATGTCAGAATTGCAGTGCTTGACCTCACCTGGTAACATCTGGTACTAATTGGTACCTTATTAGTGCCCCGACAATCTACCCAAGTTACCAAAGGGGTGGGACTCCAGTGGGATTATCTAGAATCTGATTTATTGGTATTTGATCCCTTGATATCAGATTTATTGGTATTGGAATACTGAATTTTTAACATTGTCAATTTTCTTGGCTCTTTAACATTGCAGCCATTGACTTCAATGGGCAATGTTAAAAATCCGATAAAACCGGCAATGTTAAAAATCTGATATTGTCGATACAGAGAATTATCAGTATTGTTGGATTAATCCGATACTGCCCATTATCAGCATTATTGGATTAATCTGATACCGATAGTCCCACCCCTACAATTTACTGTTTTTGTTACCGTGGTGGAACTCGATGAATTGTTAACCATTTGGCATAGTATGAATACATTATTTATTTATTTATTTATTTAAAATTTATATCCCGCCCCTCCTGCCCACAGGGCACTCCGGGGCGGTGAACAACATTCATTAAAACAGTAAAACAATATACAATTTTAAAACAATTTACAATTACAATTTAAAAATACCCCAATATGTGGGGAAATCCCCCATCCCCATCCCCATCCCCTCCCCACCCCACCCCTACCACTCGCCAAAAGCCTGATGGAACAGCCAGGTCTTACATATACGCAGAAACAGCAGGAGAGTGGGAGCCAGCCGAGGTTCACCAAACTGTGAGAGGATGCTGATTCAGAATTTTGGCAGAATGGGGACCAGATCAGTTCCAGCTCCTTGGGGTGTGTGTGTTGCAGCACACCCCAGGAAATCCAGAGACTGATATGCGTATATGGTCAGAGCTCAGTCACAAAAACTATACATCCTTATTTCTGGCAGGGGCGCAGCTGGGGCACAGCTCAGGTATGTTCTATATAGAGACACTTCTGCAAGCTTATTGAACTCTAGTGAGAAGCAAACATTGATACACCTGAGAAAAGTGAGGGATGACCTTTAGCTTGCATTCAGGAAGGCCAGTTCTGGGCAGTGAGGAGCATTCAGTAGCTACGTGAGTGTCCTGGTTGTCTGTGGAGAGGACAGAACGTACATCAATGCCATATGAAGGATGCTTCTCCAGCCATCTGCAGGACACTGAAGTCTGTTGTGTAATAGCTATAGCTTGCCAAATATTATCTACAGCCTCTGATTCCATTCCTTGCTCATTTAAATAGAGAAGGCTGCATAATACAATTTATGGGAAATAATTTAATTAAAGTGCAACATTTGTTTCAATCCTCCCATTCAAGAGGATTTAAATATGAACACTTTTAAATGTTCCCTAATTAAAATGAGAACACAATGTTTTTGTCATTAAGTAGGTGGGATAAACTCTCATTCATACCCCTAATTAAAATGTGCTGAAAGCTGTGTAATGATGATATCTGTTCAGGGAAACTCTTAATTCACAGAAGTTTGCAGAGATAAAACAGATACATAGACATTTGATACAAATTATGGTCATGCTTCATTATCATACATTAAACAAACCCTTGACATTCTCCAGGGGAAATTAACTCGCTTAGAAACATCAATGTTACCAAACTGAATCAGACCAGTGGTTCATCTAGTCCAATCTCCTGTTTTCCAACAGCAGTCAGTACCAGCCGCATTAAAGGAAGTTGCAGGAAACCCTATACCAGCTAGTTAAAGGGTAATCTGTCACAAAGGTATGTTTCCTCATAACTTAGAATAACTAGAGGTTGGCTCATGCCTTTTTGCATGAAGGTTTATGCCTCTTCCCAAGCTCAACAGCATGGCTCTCTGTTACCTTTAAGTTGTGCAGCTAATTTCACAAATAGAAAGTGGGGGTGTGCACTAGGGCCCCATGCTGTTTTCATTTTTCGTTATCGTTTTCGTTATTAAAATGTGTTGTTTTTGTTTTGGTTAATAATGAAATGTTGTTTTTCATTATAGTTGTTGTTATCGATATCGGTACCGGTTTCAAACAAAGATGTTTTTGATATTGGTATTGGTATACACACAATATCTAGTTTTATTTATATTATATATAATGTTTAATATATTATATTAAATATATTATAATATAAATAAAACTACATATTTTCTGTATACCAATACCAAAAACAAAATCTTTGTTTGAAATCAGTACCGATATCGATAACGACAACTATAATGAAAAATGACATTATATACAGAATTCTGTCCATATATAATCTATACAGAATCTAAACTAAACCTAACCTATGTATAATACAAAATATTCCTATCTTACAATCCTAATATATATAATAAAGCAGCCTAGAAACTCAGAGGTATATCCATTATCTCTAATCTATCTCTATTCTATATCTATCATCTAATATATATACCTAAAGTATACTATCTCTATAGTTATGTATACAGGGGGAGATAGGCAGGGGAAGAAAAAAGATAAAATGTAAGGGTAAGGAATAAGGATTGGAAAGGTAAGGTGGTAGGGATATATATGGGAGGATTTTTAGTGAAAGCACCAGCAGATTCTGCAAATGCACCATGACAGAACAATAGGTAACACAGAACCAGTCAAGCAGCCCATCCCTTCAGTATAAAGGTTTCCAGTGCCCTCCCCCAGAGCTCCCCTGATTGCTTCTGGGAGGCAGGAGGCATTGAACAATCACAGGGTGCCATTCAACTGCCTGGGACCTGCTTGCATTGCTCATTGGCCAGTGATTACATCCATCAGGTCCTTCCCCTCACAGGCCCAGTTCAAGAGTTCAACACTGTTTCTGGCTCCAAGATGTCTGCTCTCTCCTCCCCTTGCCACATTTCCCTCCAAAAACATCTGTCAGACTGCTAAGCAATAACAAAATCAATAACGACTTTCATTATCGTTATTGATTTGGTTGTTATTTTTGTCATTTTCGTTATTGCAATAATGATAGCAAAAATGACAAATTTAGTTTTCATTATTGGTATAACAAAACTACATACACACCCCTAATAGAAAGTAAGGGTGCTTTCATCATTCGTTGCACAAAAGGGTTGCACGCATGTAAGAAACATGCTAACATGCCACATTAGCATTTGTGCATGTCAAATCCTCCTTCGCAGCAAAGAGTATTGTTGTGCAGCATAACCATGGTCAGTGACTATTGCCTGTAATGTGAGAGCATAGAATGCACCTCCAGATCTGGGGAAAAGTACAAGCAGTCAGATGACACTTAAGACCTGACCACATGGAAAGGCTGTGCTGGGCTCTGGGTGAGAGACGTTCCATGTGCAAACGAGTGGCCAAAGGACTATGATGCTTCTTGTTAAGAATGAAGATTTCCACCTCCTTAAATATAATGTGCTGAAGTGTCACACAACATATGTATGCATACTGTGGTGAAACAAATATTCAGTTTAGGATTTGCACATATTATTCTCACATTCGGATAGGTAACCAAGCACCCAAGCAATCAGGTGCAGTGCGCACCTGAGGACATATGGGGCAAAGCCCCTCATGTGTCCTCCTGCCACGCTCCTGTGCCCCCCCTGCATTCTGCTGCTCTGCAGGGGGCACAGGAGCGGGGCATAACTAGTAACTAAACTTACCCCGAGCTCCCTGGTCCAGCACTGCCACTCTCTGCATGGTCAGAACTCTTCAGGGGCCCCCAGCAGCAGTCAATGCTTATGTTCAGTGAGGAGGGGGCCCCGTGAGGGCAGGAGAAGCACTGGAGCCCTTTAAGGAGTCCCATAAGGGACAAACAACTGTAGAACACACTTGGGTGGCTTGGGGAAACCCTTGGAAGGGAGGAGGCAGGAGGGGGCATTCTGGGACGCATGCACCGCTTCCTTGGTGCACACTGCTGAGCTGCCTTACTTAGTGGATGGTTCAGGTTTCTGCTGCCTACATGTTGGTGAGTAAATTGCTTGGGGGGGTGGAGGAGAGGGTTGCACTGGGAGACATGGGGGAGGGGAGTGGGGGGACTCGGGGAGTCTGGCTGGGAGGTGGACTGGGAAACACATGGGGAGGGGGGTACAAGAGATGTGAAGCTAATCATGTTTGGGGGGACAAGTGGAACTCCTTGTTGCTGCTTTTGTGGTATGTTGATGGTAATATGGTTGGCTTAAGATATGGTTTCAGTAGTTTGGTTCTCCTTGGGTGACTTCAGACGTTCCGAGATCACGCTCAACCACAGTGAACCACGCTCAACCCCCCCCCGGGGCCAAAGGGCCCTGAACGTCTGAACGGCGTGTGCCAGATGTTCATCACGCTCAATACCCACATGGGGTCAGGTTCAACCACGCTTCCCGGGCTAGCCGGGGGAAGGTCCCGGGAAGCGTGGTCAAACCAACCCCCACAGGGAACCAAGCAAAAGTAACGTCTGGACGCCAATCCCCCAGCGGAACCAA